>JAMKCH010001872.1:0-38263 GCA_023653785.1 Ophioderma brevispina
TCAATAAAACAAGTTTCAATAATAGGCAAGACTTCCATATGTACCCCCCTGTAATTTTATAGATACAAAATTTATTTTAATTTGACTTGTTTGATCAAAAACGGAATAAACAGCTAAAATATAACATTTTATGTTCATTTACATATATGAGAGGGGGTACATATGGAAGTCTTGCCAAAAAGATAATCCTGAATAAATTATAACTATACTACCTCATAGACTGATGACAAGGTCATCACTCATCCATTTACTCAAGCCAAAACTTCAACTTCAAATACAGTAGTAGAGTAAAGATAGCACACGACCCCCCAAAAAAATTGCAACAGAAGGTTTTTTGGCATTTCCTGGTAGTTTTAAGGTCAGCTTAACAATATTCCAAAAAGTTTGCAACAAAAGTCGAAGTCCCAGAAAGTGTTTAAACTATTACATAAACAAATGCCGCCATCCGCCATTTTAAAAACATAAATCCTCATATCTCTTGGCAATAAATGAGCTAGAAGACACACAGATGTCATTTTCCTACTAATTCTAAGCCTAATAAATCCTTTAAATGGGTTTTATGAAGTTGGGAAATCATCTTGACCTCTAAATCCAATTATGGCTGCCATCCCTCCATGTTGGAAGTACAAATTCTTGTATCTCTGTATCAGATGTGCCAAAGGACAAACAAGATATCTTTTCCTACTAATTCTAGTCATACAATCCATGAAAATGGGTTTTATGAAGTTGAGATTCCATCTTACCTCTAAATCCAATATTCCCGCCATCCGCCATAATTGAAATTACATTCTTGTATCTCTGGTATACCGGATAGGCCAAAAGGACAAACAAGATGTCATTTTCTACTATCAGCATACAATCCATTGAATGGGTTGTATGAGTTGAGATAAGTCATTTGACTTCTACATCCAATATGGCCTCCATCCACCATGTTTAAAAGTACAAATTCTTTTATCTCATGGTACCACATGGGCCAAAAGGAACATCTATGGGGGGGGGGGGGGGGGGGGGGGTGTTTTTTTTATTAATTGTAGCATACGAAATCATAGATGGTTTTGTAAATGTTTTGAAAGCACCTTGATGTCTTCAAATTGCCACTGTCTGCCATTTTATAAAACTGAAACCATAAATTTTTGCTATTTTTCCAAGTTTATAGCCATATGATTTTTTTTATCAACTCAGCTATAAATCTATCACCATTTGACATTATGTTGTTTACGGTGTAATGTGAACTTCTTGAAGTAACCAAAAAGTACAATTTCACCTCATCCCAAAATGTGGCCGAACAACATGTTGCAGTAGATGAGACGAAACACATTAAATATTACTATTGAAACTCAAGTCATCATATCTGAGCTGATTCTGGTTCCATGTTTCGCCGTGAAGTCCACAAAGCTGTGTGTTAACTTTTGTGGAAAGGTACCTGGTAATGATTACCAAGTACTTGATGCTGATCATTGAACAGGGACACATGAGTTTGGCATCCTTCATCTTTCTAACGATTCATGATCAATTGAAGTACAAAATACCTGGACAAGTCGAAACAGGGTTACCATGGATGACTTTGAGGAAAACAGATTTCTTCCAACCTGAAATATTCTGAAGTAGTATAGCACCTAGAAATATTGGAAAAGAACAGATAGGAGAAATGTCATCACTAAATACGCGCTTCAGAGCTTGATACCATACACAGCTTCGTTTTGTGTCTGTCAGACCGGAAAGTAAAGGTCAATTACAGCCATATTGGAGAAGACATCACCAGATCTGTGTCTTCTCCAATTGGGTTGGTTGCCATGGTGACTGCTATTGTTGCTATATCAACATTTTTTTCCAGGGCAAAATGGGTTGACATTGATGTCTACCTTGCGAATTGCGATCCTATTTTTGCCGACGTCATCTGGCTGCTCTTTTGTGTTGGTTCACCAGTTATCCATCGAAGAGATAACCAATGTTTTGCATACTGGTCAAAATGTGAAAGTGCATAATCATCGCATTGCAACTGGTCCATCTGTTTCATTTTCAAGCGATGTAAAAGGTAACCTCCATCAACAAAATAGCTGATCGGTCTTGGCAACCGTCTCAGGGGTAGCAGCCTCTGAGGAGGACAGTAGAAAGACATCAGAAATTGTGCTTTGTCGGCTACAAAAAATGCTTGGCTCAAAAAACCGGATGGCAGATATGGTGACAGTCATGGCAAAAGCACTTTCAAGACAGTTCTCCAGATGGTGATACTACTCAGGAATCTTGAAATAACAGAGCTGGTCATCAGTACTGCAGCCGAGCATATATATATACGAAAGGTCAGCTTATCCTTCCATTTGTTTGACCGTATCTTTGCCTACTTGAACAGATCTGTTACATTGACATCGTCACCAGCATATCCTGTGATGAAAAATGTATTTCAGGCCTTTCCTGTGAAGGGAGCATGCTCTTCAAATTAGCTGAGCAAAGGCTTTGCAAAGTCATGTTTTCCTCTTTCCATGTGTGAGGGTATAGATGATGATGCATATTTTACAGTTGACCACAAGACCAAAAAGGCTATCGTGCAACAATGGAACACTAGTTGAATAAAACACAAAAGACAACCACAGGAACATCGCAATACTAGGATCGCAAAAACTAGGTAGACATAAAATGCAACAATTTGTCAGGAAAAAAGACTTTCTCTCAAATAATCTGAATAAACAGGCTCTAAACTAATTGGACCAAATGCAACAAAGAGACTGTAACATAATCTATGCCGATGCAGAAGGAGAGCAGATCTTGATAGAGCAAAAAAGGAAGTCGCCATGCCATAATTTAAGAAAAAATCTACTGGGAGGAAGACACGGGCTATTGCTCACTTTCCATTATGAAGACGGGCTGTAATGGCCTTTACTTTCATCTGACAGAGACACGGAAAAACACAGCTTCTGAAGTGCTTATCAGTGATAGAATTTACTCTAATCTGATGTTTGTCCATGCATTTTCAGGTTGCAATACTACTTCAGAATATTTGGGGTTGGCAAAGAAGTTCTATTTCGTTCAAAAGTAATTCATTGGTGACCTCTGTGTTATGGGCTTGGTTCAAGAGTATTTTGTACTACGAATATGGGTTTTTGTGGCCCTTGTTTCAATGGTCAGCCAATCGGAGTCCCTTTTTATGGTAAAGGCATGCAAGGGCCAATGAATAGCAGAAACTAAAATCTGATAAACCGGCTGATGGATGGTGCCGAGAAGCGATTAACCCTCCTTTGTCAAGTAGCAGGGAACGTGCTCAGGGAGGGCCATCCAGATGTGGGCAGTTGGAGGAATAAAATGATGGCTGACCACTATTGTTAGATCTTGGGGTCTCAACTGTAAGGAGACGGCGACGCGGGTCTATACTCTGAGTTTGAGGCATCAGTGGTAAAGTAGTTAAAGAGGCCTCGTGATAGTAGCACATATTATTACACTCCATGAATATTCATGAACATTAATCATGCTATTTCATTGGGGATCTATTATGCGAGCTATTTCCTAGGGAATAGATTGAAATGTTCCCTACAAACCTCGACCCCAGAGTTAACAGTTGAGGTGTTGTAATAAAACAAATACTACATGGTTTATTCGGGAAATAGGGCACACTATTTACTTTGTTAGGGCTAGGGCCTATCAGCCCCCAACATTCGGGTAGGGGTGAGGTGATAGCCTGTAGCCAGTAACTCGGGAAAAGATTGGTGTCTATTTCCCTCTAACCATGAGTATTTGTATACTGTTGAAGAGGCTAGTTGTGCTACAAAGCTCTCGGAGTTATTAAAACCTATTCCAACCAAAAAACTCCGGGGCTGCCAAAAACTTCACTCTAGGCGAAACGACAACTTATTTTCAGCTCATGCAGCTGGAGGTGCCCAAGATGAATGGTCAAAATTTAACTGAATTGGATGCGATAGTAAAAGGCGAAAGTCAAGTAATTGCTTCCCCTAATGATGAAACACCAGTCCTGCCCCACCCAGAGTTGCCACTGGAATATACGCATGGAATGTTATTCAGGATGACCATCACAATAAATGCACCTGCATGCCCCCAGAAAGAATGCGAATGACCACAGCTTGTGGACATCATGATGAAAACATGGACCAAGAAGAACCAGTCTCAATGATTTGATTCTGCATGTCGATCTCGTCTGTTGCAAGCATATATGCACAAATTTTGCGTGATGATGTGAATAATGTGATGAAACTGTACTTTCTGGACTTGAAGAATTACACAATTATCACTGCTAACGCCATAATGTGAAATGGTGTTGTGATAGATTTATAACTGATAAAAAATCCAAACATGGCCTATGAATTTCGAACAAATAGCCCACTAAAAAAATATCATTTTTATTCTAATAGATTGCGTAATGCCAGAGAACTAATAAGAAAAAATGCACTTTTAATTGTAATTGTAATTCTGACCTGATGCTATGTAGGAGGAATTTTACCGTTTCATTTTGTTTCAAAATGGTGGAGAGTGGCCTTTTGAAGACGTCAAGATGCTCTCAAAACTTTTTTAAAACACTCTGATTGCATTTCTTATGCTCAAATAACTAAATAACACCTTATGTGCCAGTTTTGCTAATACGAGTTCAGAGATAAAATATTTCATACTTTAATTAACTGGCGGATGGCCAGCCATATTGGATTTAGGGCCAAGATGAACTATGAACTTCATAAAACCAAGTTAAATGGATTTGTTATGCTAGATATAGTAGGAAATGACATCTCGTTTGTCAATTGGGCCCACCCGCCCGGTTACAGAGAAGATACAGTGGATTTTGTACTTTTCAACATGGCCGTGTGGCGGCCAGCCCTGTATTTTGAGGATTAAGATTAAGATGTATCTAAACTTCATAACAACCTTTTTTTAATGGATTTGTTAATTTTTCGCTAGAATTAGTAGGAAAATGACACCTTGATTGCCCTTTAGACCTCATTTATTGCCAGAGATATGAGAGCGGATTTATGTTTTAAAAATGCGCGGGATGACGGCCCATTTTGTTTTTTAGTAATAGTCGAACACTTTCTGGGACCTTTCGATTTATGCCAACTTTTGATTATGGTTAAGCTGACTTGTTGATATACTACCAGAAAATGCCCAGAAACCTTCTGTTGCAAGTTTTTGGGGGTGGTCAGTGTGGGCCGGAAAATGTCATATTTTGATCCTCTACAGATAATTGACAATCACATCAGAACATGCAAAACATGAGATCCCCTTTACAGACAAAATAGATGGTCTCTGCTTCTCTCACACCACCTCCTCCTACCCCTTCCCTCTCCTCTGCCACCTTCCCTCTCTCCTATTCCTTTATTTCTCTTATCTTGCTCTCTTTGCTGCTTAATCCGACCCCATCCCACCCACCCATACCTCCCTTCTTATTTTCGATACCTCCCACCCCTCCCCCCTCCCCCCCCTTTCCTCCCTGCCTCTACCCTCCCTCACACCCCTTCCCCTCTTCTCCTATTGCTACCCTCTCATACATTGTACATTTTATAAAAGGCTCCAATACACTTGGGCATTATCGCCCAAAACTGATAGATTTGAAAATCTTACATAAACAATTATACAGTTGAAACCCTTAATACATGCGTACATACTATTACAAAAAAATAAATAAAATAAATAGGTGGTCTTACATATGTACAATGTAATTGATAAATTGTTTGTTTTTATGTTAATTGATTTGAAAGCTACATGTACTAACCGAGTAATAAAATACAGAAAATCTTTAATTAATACAATTACACAGTCAAAAATCATTACACATTTATAATATAATCAGAAATTTAAAAACAACCGCCTGTCATTAACAGAGGAGTTGCCCCTTTTAGTCGCCTTTTACGACCATGGGGGGGGCAGGGGAACACATCGGCCGCCAATTCTAAACCCGAACCCGCGGGGGCTCCTGAGTTAAAGTTATTTTGTGATACTGCCCTCTATTTGATAACCCCCTGGGCACTACACATATGATACAATCTGATTGATTGGTAAACAAACCGTCTGTTCAAATAACAGACGAGTTGCCCCTTTTAGTCGCTTTTACGACATGCAGGGGAACACATCGGCCAATTCTTAACCCCGCACCCGCCGGGGGCTCCTGATCTAAAGTATTTTGTGATACTTGCCCTTCTATTGATAACACCCTGGGCAATACCACATATGATCACAATCTGGTCTGATGGTAAACAACCGTATGTCAAAATAACAGACGAGTGCCCCTTTTGAGCCTTTTACGACATGCAGGGGAACACATGGGCCAATTCTTAACCCCGAACCCGCAGGGGGCTATGAGTTCTAAAAGTATGTTTTTTGATACTGCATCGATTTGATAACCCCCTGGGCACTACCACATATGATACAATCTGTGTGATGGTTCATTAACAAGACAAAGATAAGAGAGCCCTCTGAGTAACAATCAAAATAGGCTTCTCTATTCTGCAAATAGCCCATACATCATTCTTACAGTATCTCTGATTACTCCGAGGTGTGTGCATCGATTTGTTCTATTTTTTTATTGCAAAGTAGTCATGGCGCAGTTATGACCTGTAAATCAGACATCAGAACATGTCCGCTTTAGACGACATTCCAGGCAAGAACTTGTTCTTTCTTTTCACACCCATCTTCTCATCAGACACTAGCAACAGTTAAAAACAAATTTAATTTCAGGGGAAGCATGAGTCCTTTAAGGGTAATGCTGGAGGTGATACGTCATTCCCATGATAACCAATTGGCAAATAAAAAATATTGAAGATTTTCAACTGACCTACCTGATGGGCAACACAAATCAGGGGTATGTGTCAATGATTATATTTCTTGGAAATAGTTATTGTTCCCCCTTAGTTCAAATAGTTTGCAAATGAGAGCATACAAGTATGTAACCACCCTTAGACAACATCAGCCAAGCCTCACACTCAGCGACCTCACCGCTAAATGAATATAAAATCATCAAACCGATTTGAGCATTTTTATGGTCAGGTCAGGTTTCCTTGGAGGGCCTGCTACTGGTTCCTGGTAACCAGTATACCTGTCCCAGGACCGAGTTGTCGGCGGCCGAAACTGCCCCCCTCATGTCTCTCAGGGAAATCTGATGAGGAGGGCAGCTGGTTGCCCTGGTAGGAAATGAAAAAAGATCTATACCTACAAGGAGATCAGCTCTGGAGAGCTATTGGCGGCCATCCAGCAAATGCTACCTTGCGTGTGGGCATGGTTGCCCAAAGCCTAGGCCCACCACCGAAAACTGTGATTGGCTTCAGGGAAGGGCATCTGGATCAATTATTCTTTTGCTCCAATAATCCCCACACAGCAGTTTTGTGAGTGTGAGGGGTTTAAGGTGTATCCAGCCATTCCCGTTAGCCAAGCAAAACTGGATTTAAAACTTTGGTTTAACTAACTATGTGGTCCGGGAGGGAGTTCCATGGCCCATAGGTGGACCATGTTCTAGTCACTACATAAATGTCGAGAGAACCTTACAGTGAGTATAATGATTTCCTACTCAAAGTTGGAACAAGAAATATGGCTGGACTAACTTTACATATTCAGAATTTTCCATCAATATTCGTGCTGACTGTTACTTCATGAAACCGTTGCCAGACACTAACAAGCGGAGACAACAGGACGAAGGATATAAATCATGGCCATATTTGATCGACCTGGACAGCAAGAAAACTACTACCATGACTTGCTTTGGAAGCAAATGGATCAAGAAACGCAAAACCACCACACCTTTAGGCATAAACATTAAGGGATGATAATGGTTCTCTTTTTCCCCCTCTCCCCTTTTTACTCTGGTTTGGTCATTCAGGTCACCAACCCCCCATCGGAGTAAATTTCTTCGTTTCTTGCAAAATTGGACCACCTCGTCAGTCTTGGAATGCCGTCCTCATGGTCTGTGAGCGGGAGCCAACGCACATAGACATTGGTACCGCCTGGTTGTAATAGGTGAGCCAAGGTTGGTTTCCATGTGTCGGTTGTGGCGACAGTGGCCCCTTTTTGATTTTCCTCGTATCCATCCATCCATCTATTGTGACATGGATGGCATAATATGGCTATATGTATCATTTCTCTCATTGCTGCCATACTTTACTCTCTGGCTTTTTCACACTTGCTGATCACCTATACTGATTGAACTCCTAGTTATTTTGATTTCTTTTGTTATGTTTCTGTATATCTTCGGTGGTGTTTAATTACTAATTACTAGAGCTGGTCTCTATTGCACATCTGTACTATAGAGCTGGTCTCTCTCACCTGACAAAGAAAGGCTGTCCTTTTGGAAACTTTGGTTTTTCAGTCTTTTTTTATGTATTAAATTGTTTACCCCTATGGATGTTGGGACACAATTTTTTGTGTATTACTCTGTTAAAGGCACTTCAGTGAGTTGCTAAATCCAAATCGAAAAAAAATCATTCAAAAATCTGTAACTACAATGGCGGTATGGACGGATTGCTTTTCTCCTTAAGGGGTATGTGCAGCTCTGGGGAGTTGAATAATATGGGTTGTACATTGTGTATGTAGTCTATACTTGACGCAAGAAGGTGGAGACCAAAAAGTCCATAAGCCAGTCTGCCTGCCATGGAAAGGCAATTGAAAGCTAAGTGGACTGTTGGACCCAAACCTGAACAAAACCCATATTGGGCAGTTAGGCGGTTGCCTAGGAGCTTATCAAAGGCATAGGTCTAACACTTTCAGTCTATAGACTAAAATTATATTTTGAGTGTGGCTACTCTAACTCATCCGTATAGAAAAAAAGATTGGACTGTCAGACCCAGGGGATGACCTGGGGGATGGAGTTAATGGTTATTAGGGCTTGTATTTGTCCTCCTACAATCTATCTAAATTTGGGTACTCTGCTCATCTGGAAAAAGTTATAGCAAAATGTTTTACCTTTTTTGCTGAAATGTTGACCCTTTTTTTACATTTCCCCAACACCTGTCAGACCCAGGGGGAGGACACTGGGGGAATGGATTCCATGGTTAATAGGGGACGTGTGCGCCCTACCACAATATATTAAGTTTTGGGTACTCAGTCATCTGGAAAGAAAGTTATGGCACAATGTTTACCTTTTTGTGAATGTTGCTTTTTTGACATTTTCCCCACCCTTCGAGACCAAGGGGATTGAGCCTGGGGGATGGAGTACATGGTTAGTAGGGGCTTGTGTCCTCCTACAATATATCTAAGTTTGGGTACTCTAGCTCATCTGGAAAAAAGTTATGGCAAAATGTTTACCTTTTTTGTGTCCAGACACACACACGTACGTCCTTACATACGTACATCCTTACATACATACATCCAGACATTGCCATTTCATAAGCCGGATTTTGCTACGCAATCCGTCCAAAAATCAGATTTTTGCATATTTGTAACAAGTACAGGTATTCTAACAAACCCTGCAAATGATAGGACCAAAAGCAACCTAATAAGAACAAAATCGGAAATTTTAATCATTACTGTCCGTACGGACACTTACTACAACACGTAATTGAATGGGAATTCGTATCTTGGAACATCGCTGTTTTCTTCCTTTTCTGCCAATTTTTCAGTTGTAAAAAGCATCTTATGAGAATTCTATAGACTAAGCCTATATATATATGGAGATATCCCTCCAATTTCATCTTCTGTTGCCAAACGCCGTGCACGATTTGCCGGTCACTGTCATCGTGCGATTGATCAAGTAGTCTCAGACGTCACATGTTGGAAGTTACCATGCCAAAACAGGGGTCGTCGCCCCTTTAACTACATTGATGTGATTGCTCGAGACATCCAGCAGGATCCATCTGACATCCCCAACTTAATAACAAACAGGGACATTTGGCGCTACATGGTGAACAGCATCTCGGCTGCGGCTGTTCGATAGATAGACTTAGCCTTCACTTTTAAGCCATTCCTGCAAATTTCAAATATTTTTTACTCTTTTGGATAAATCACTGAGAGTGTCTGCCTACAATGTCGTCTAAACTTAGAATTTCTAGGCTTCCACCACCCGACATCACTATAAGTTACAATATGCTCATCCACTAAGGACACAGTTCAGTGGGTTGTACTTGTACATACATTGACATGAACTGACCTTGTGTGATCTGGGTATCATATATCATACCAAAAAAACGGGTGTATTTTCTAAAAACATTGGTGAATGAAAGCTACTGAACTGTGCCAAGGGAATTGAGATTTTACTAGCTCATAGTGCATACTTCTACTAAAGCCATATTTTATCACAATGCACTGCAGTATTATAAATACATAGATTTTACAGCTTACACATTGTTTGCCCATAAATGGTAATGCAGTACCCTGTATTTCTTAAATCACTTTTCTAGAGTTGCATATTTTCCATATTGCTTTTAAAATAAAATGTTGCTGTAGTTGTTATTTTGTTGTTTTGGACAATTAAATGACCACATGAAATAGTTGCAGTAATGTCTTTTAACATCAAAGCATGGTACAACAGCTCTCACACAAAGAAGCTGGACACAGTACTCAAAGAGACCTTGAGAACCATTACTGGTTGCCTCCGTCCTACTCCATCTGAGTTTCTACCAGTGCTTTCAGGCACTGCACCTGCAGTGCTTCGGAGAGAACACCACACGCACAAACTGGTGAATAAGGCTCTGCTGGACAACAAGCACCTGCATAACACTGTCAAAGAATCACACCAGCTCGGCAGACAGAGACTGTGCTCTCGTCGACCTTTCTGTTGACATGCTGCTAAACTCTCCGGCTCCCCATTCAACATCTTACAGACATGGAATACTGCCTGGCTAGATAAGACCAAGACCAAGACCAGATGAACTCACTATTACACCTATGACAGAACTACCACCTGGTAGCAATCTCCCACGCAAGGAATGGGTCACCTTTAACTGGATTCGCACAGGAGTCAGTCGCTTCAACAGCAATATGCACCAATGGGGGCTTTCGGCCATCACCAGCCTGCCAATGTGGTTATCCATCACAGACTGCAGATCACAGACTGCAGATCACATTCTCAATGAGTGCCCTACCTTTCGCCCACCGGTGGACATAGACTTCTCAAACCCCAACCAATCAACAGTGAGCTGGCTCCACCATTTACAACATATTTAGCTGCTGCCTCATATGCAAGAAGAAGAAGCATCAATGCAAAATTCAACCTAATGTTTCATGGAAAATTGACATCCCTTTCATGAACTTGTGAATATTAAATGTGTATTTTTGTTATCCTAACACCTCATTTTTGGTTTATGGTTCACTAGATATCAAAAAAAAGTTATTTCCAAAATTTCAGTTGATTCTGATTTTGTGTTTTGATGTTATGAGCAAATGTTTGTATCACGCTGCCTCAAAGGTCATTGTGTTGTAATTTGTCAGTTTACGGACAGAAAATATAAATTTGTGGATTTCTACAAGAGCAGATCATAAGATTTGGCACACATACATTACTTAGGTCAACGGTTCAGATGATATAACTTTTTTTTTAGGTAAATCGGGGGAAGAAGCTGTGGATCATGAAATGTCCCTTTAAGAAGAAGTGACTAGCTATTTGACATTGCCAACAAAAAATCTCCTTTTCCTGGACAAAAAAGGGGGACTCTTTCTCCCTATCTCAAATTTCATCTTGTTGGTGACAAATCTTGTCTGAGATTGTGAAATTTTCTTGGAAAAAGGGAATTCTCCTCCCCAGCTTTGAGCTTGAGATATTAATGACAAATCATGTTTCGGATCATTTTGGGTTGAGGCCAATAAATGTGCATGATTAGTTCAGCACAGATCGGAACTTTGGATAAGCTTTTTGTCAAAAAAAGATATGACTTCTACTGTACTTAGATTATTTGGTTAATGCCTTTGCAAATGCCATCATACAAACAGATGGCTACTCCAATATACTTATATAATATCTGGATGGCTTGAGGTTGATACAGAAATTCGCCCGAGCCTAGATCACTATCCGGGGGGGGCGAGTGCTGATATTTTCTTGGTGAAGGCGCTATTTTCATGTATCAAACCAAAAAAAAAAAGCCATCCAATATTAATTATTCAAGCAGCTGATTGATCCAAAATAGTTTGCAAATGCTTAAAACTACTAACAGAAATTGCTGAATGAGAGGCATGACTGGCTGCACATATCTTTGTCGTAGCCATGGCAGTGTTGGTGGTACGCACAGTCGCACAGCTGTATTGCACCACACAAAAGCTTGAACTGAACAACTGAAAAATGCATAATAATTGGAGATATTTTCCTGTTCTGGGAATTCCATCTCCCTCTCCACAGTCCTTAATTTTGTATTCGAGGCTTACGGCAGTGATCAATCAAAAACTCGGATGAATGGAGAAGGATGCCAGTGATATAACATTGTATATTGCTAGTGTACTATTTCTGGACCACTGCTTTATTTTTTATTAAACAAGATCAGCCCGCCCTTACAGATTTTTTGTATCCACCGGTTGGACATTTTAATGCCACTTTAAGTTGGTGATTCCTAAATAAACTAGAATTTTGCAGTTCTCGGTTTGCGTGCTTGCTATATGCACAAGAATATAATCCGTGGCCCGCCAGCCTATTAAGCTCAACTCGACCCTCACATGACCTTGACCCTCCTTGGCACATGACCTTTGACTTATTTCCCATGTTGTACCGATTGACACAAGTTTAGTTCCATTTGAAATTCAACTTCAAGTGAGTGCATTTTTAAAACTTTCATTTAAGTGACACACACACATACCTACCATCACCTGCACAACAGATGCTAAGTTGGTCCTGCAAGCTTGCTGCGGCCCACAACTTCTGGTCACAATTTGTTAATCTGGTCTTTGGTGAATTTTGCTGGTACTTTGGTGTCAGTTTTTGTTGCTTTCCTTTGTGAGAGTTTTAAATGTGAAAGAATTGCCCAATGTTCCAGTTTTTTCCCAGACTACTGTGTGTGAGTGAGTCAGTGGTGGTTTATCTGATAGTCCCCCGCTATAACCTATAGCCAGGCTATACCTAGCCTGACAATAAAACATTGAATAGCAGCAGCAGTAGATGTAGCAGTAACACTAAAATCAACACAACAACCATTGGTAAACAAATAAAATACACACAAGAAACTACTTGTTTCCCGTTACCTTAACAACGTATTGTGTCCCATTTAAGGTTTAATAATAGCACACAAAAGTTACTTAAGGTCAATATTTTGGGCCCTCAGTACCCCACTTAAATCCGCTCTTATTTCCTTCATTTGATTAACTTAATGCAAGCAGAGAGTGTCACTTTTCGATGACCTTTATAGATGGATTTATAAATCAAACCTATTTACAATTACGGAATGTGACTGTCTCGGGTTAAATTCAAGGCCAACAACTATTTTTTTGCTTGTACACTCTACAGTTTCTTGGTTCTATGTTGTGGTTGATATTTGAATGTTTAAAGGTACCCCCAACCAATATCGATATGCAAAGCTCTACGAAAAGCAAAAAGCCAATTCAAAAATACCTTGTCGTCTTCGGACCGCTTTACCCCTGTAGTGTCTGCCATCGCGGTTGTGAATGATAAGCCTCATTATGACCTTTGACCTTGATATGTGTGACCTGTGACCTCATAAACAATGAGGGTTTGCGTATAATCTCCATAAAGTTTGGTTCCAATGACTCACCTTTTCAATCAAGGTCAATTTCACTTTCTCAGCATTACACAACTTGAACGCACATGACCTTTGACCTTGGTATGACCTTTGACCTTGGTATGTGAACCTTGACCTTGTATGTGACCTTTGACAATAACAAATGAGGGGCCCCATGTTGCACCTATGACTCAAGTCTTGTTAAATCCATTAAAGTATGCAGATATACAGGCAAATGTTAACCTTTTTCAAAACACAACAGAGGACAAAGTGATCGCCCTAGGTGTCTTTTTTTGCCTTAATTAAGGCAGGCGACACAAAAAAATAAACCCTTGATTGCACTCCCATTTTATATCTTGACGGAACAATATCCAATTCCTATATGGTATCAATGGAAGCAGTTTCATTCTTTTCTTTATTATCTGCACTGATATTCCAATCAGTTAGGACAGGCAGCCTACCGCATTTCAATTGGTTATATATAGTTGGTAAACTAGCTTTAACACACTTTAAAAATGCATGGCGGTCAGTTAAGTAAACTCCCCAAATGGTGATGGACTATGTCTATGGTCATGTAAGTAAGTGACCATCTTACTGGTGTAGAATTTTACTTTTGGGGTAAGCGGGTGATGAAGTGTGATGAGAGTATGGATCATGAAATGCCCCTTAAAAAGACGTCTTGGGACGACGTAATTGTTCAAGTTGAGAAACATGCTAAAAATCCCTAAAATGTCATTTTGGCCATTTTCAACAGAAAATGACCACGTAAAATTACATTTTTGTGGTTCCAGTTAGGACTAACATAAGGATATGGATTAAGCTAGATTTCATGTGGAAATTTGAATGGGACAGAGCCAAACCAATGACATATAGTCATGTAAGTGCAATAAAGTCATAGTGACAATAGCTGCCATTTGTCAAAATTATGTTCAACACACTATTATGCAAGTTTTGGTCAATGGCTCTTGAAATGGATTCTTCATGGAAGACACCAGCACCTCGAAGAACAATCTTCAAGGCCCACTGACTCAAGGAAATATAAATTAAGAGTCACCCTAATACATGACAGCACAAGACGTATCACATGGCAGCTATTGCACTGACAACCTTCGTGCACTCACATGCTGCATATATAACTTGCCAATGTAACACATTCAAATATGGGAATTTTCAGCTCATGCATACTTTGCTTAAGTCTGAGGATTACTGTAAAGTGATAAATTCGCTCGTGTAAATTTTTCGCGTGCGTTTTCAGCAACTTTTAACATTTTTGCTTGTTTTTCAAATTCGCTATTTTCAGCTATAATACATAGACCTACACACATTTTCGCGGGTTTTTTTTTTTCGCCGCCAAGCTCAGAAGTGCGCGAAAAGCGCCAAAAGTAATGATCGCGAAAATTTCCACTTTTACAGTACCACTTTTTCCTATAAGGAACCACGCTGGGGTCAAATTTTCGACTAATGAAACATGGAGAGCGCTTTCTTCATCCCTGTTCCATTAGGCACTTGCAGTATTGACGAGTTCCCGCTGCTATTCATCCCGTCCATTGAAGCCCTTCTCTCATGCCTTGATCTGTTGGAGTGTCTGGTGAGGTCTGTAGCAGAGACCCCAAGCCTTCCTTTATGATTGCATCAGGAGTGTGAGGATGCTCTAGTAAGAGGAGTCTTCTTGCAGCCAAGCTGATTAAAAAGGAAAGAAATTGATATTCATATTGAAATGAGTTAAAGGCATCCAAAAAACTAGGTCTTGTCTCAGAAACCCACACCAAGTACACGGCTGTATACCAGGGGTTCTAAATTATATTAGCTGAGGGGCCAGAGAATGCCAGAGTATTTGAAAGATTTCCTACTTGATGGCCCAGCTAGCCTGTTTGACCCCATACAAATTGGTCTCTTTTTATTTTTTAGGCAAATTTAAGCAATTCGCGACACAATTGTGAAAATGATATATAAGTAGGGACCATGCCCTAGATATTTACTCTCACAAAAAAATCAGCAAAATCCATGCCGGAATCTTGCCTTTTTTTGCCGACAAAGGTCATAATTTGTCATGTTATAGCGCCCCTCTATATGCCTTTTCCCATAGAAAGACGTTGTAAACTAGATTTGCCCGCAATGAAATTCATCAAATTTCACAGGATGTATGTAGTTAGTGGAATAAAATAATCCAAATTAGTTGTCAAAAGTGCCCATTGATATTTTTGGTTTTATTCTCGTTTTTTTTGTCATAATAAATGAAGACTTTCAAAGCTGTGAGGGCAATACACTGAATTTATTACTGGTTTTCCTTTTAGTGTAGAGTAAGTTGATGGCCAAAAACCAAGCTGCGGGGGTCCGGATTGGCCCGAGGGCAGCCTCACCTATTGAGAAAACCTGGACCTTATACGCTGGAAATTAGAGTATGTGAAATCAGCTATGCTGATTCATTCCCTAACGCTTGCAATTGTAAATCTGGAATCGGGCAAGGGAATTTCGTGACCCTTCACAGCTTCATCACCTATTAGTAATGTAAATGGTTATCCTCTAAATTTACACTGGTTCAAAGCTTTTCATATGAATCTCCTCAGTATCTGTCTTCTATTCCTGCTTTACCAGTCCACTTATGCCCTTCTGATTCGCTTATCCATTCAATTTCTTGTTTCTGTTCAAATAACAATCTGGTGAGCGTGTCTGTTCAATGCGGTCCTCGCATTTGGAAGAAGAAGTTACCCTCTGCCATTCGTGACCTTGATAGTCTCTCAAGTTTTTAAAGGCCATTAAAGTCTCACCTTTATCCTAGCCTTTAAATTTTCCTTTCCTCTTCTTAGCACCTTGCCTACTTTGTAAAAAGTGTTTATAAATCTCATTATTATTAGTATTATTGTTATATTTTGTGTTTTGTGCCAATTGGACCTAGGATGGATATAAACAACCATTAATCATTGCTGAGGGAGTCTCTTTGGTATAAAGCCTGGATGAAAGAAATCACCAAGCCTATAACAGAAGTAAGCCTAAACCCCAGGTAATTTACATGCTAGGAAATTTCAAGGGTAACCAATATTGTATAGATTCCAAAGTTTAGAATATCTTATGTTCTTACTTGTTTGGCAACTGAGTAACCCATGTATTCTGTTCTGTATACATCAAAGCCGCCAGTGTGAAGGCACTCTTCCAGCTCCAACCATTGCCTAAACACAAGCCATCCGGATACCAGCCCGCACACAAAGCAAAGCCAGGGCGGTATCCACCGTCCAAACCTCGGACAAATCCTGCTGGCGTATCGCACTCGAGATGTGATCGTGATAAAGAGGGAGCCGTTCCGGTTGATCGGGCGTTTCGTTTTGGTTTGAGTTGAGTAGTGATGGCATTAAGATGGCACTGCAGGCCGGATAAAGTACACGGGTGTTGGTTGGTGAAGTAAAGCGCCATCCATCTTGCGAGGCAGCCACGACTGAGCGGTGCTCTTCAAGGGTACGCAAGGAAGAACTGCCGTGACATTGCCACCTGTAGAAATGAGATGAAATTTTAAGACGTCTTACCAAAGTTAGCCAAATCTCGGTTCAGAGTGGCACCATGCAATGAGGAAGGCGAAGGACTCCCAATCGGAAAACCCTTCATAGTAGGCACCCCACGCTTCAGAAAGCCTGGAGTAAACACTCAGCAGAATTCCTATACGGGATTGATATGCTAAGATAATACCTGGCCACCTTTAAATGAAACCTACTGGCGCACCTTTCTGTGTGTTTTTGCTTGAACACTTAAAATACAGAATTACGTAAAAATGAAAACTGCTACACTATCACTTGAATTTCTAATTATTTATGTCATGGTCAAATGGCATATCACTGTCACTTAAATGGCGTTAAGTTGATATGGATTCCGTTAAATGGTTAAGATTTTAGGGGGCTCAAATTTTGGATCGAAGCCATTTTTTAAAGGAAGAACCCGAACAACGAATAATATATACAATTATACTCTATAAAATAATTATTGACCATATTTCGAGTGGTTTCTTCGAAAAACAGAATTATATTAACCATAAATGAATTAATTAAAACCATCTAGTCTGACCATGTGCTATGTAAAAATTGGCTAGTGTATAACAGTTATGCGATACCGTCGGCACGTTTGAGTCATACAGGCCATAGGAAATGCACATTATGAAGCCACTGTGAAGGTTATACGCTAACTGTGCCGTCTATCGCTAACACATATACATATCCCATCTACATAGCGCGAATTTCAATAGCGCATGGTTCCCAGACAAAATGTTTTTTATTCATTTTTCGGTTAGTATAATTCCGTTTTTGCATGAAACCACTCGCTAGGGGTTCATAATATTTCTATAGCGTATATGTATAAGTTATTCTAGTACGGGTTTTCTCCTTTAAAGTTTACCAGAGAGTTTTACACAGCACTACAAACTTAGCCTGCGATCAGCCCCTTAGAAGGGGCAGATGAGATTTTTAAATGCTAAACATGTTTTTTGTTTATTCTACTTTGTCTTTATTGCTCAGCCAGTGTATCCAGGCCTTTCTTTGTGAGGGGGATTCTGGTTAGAAGGCCTACTAATAGCCAAAAATAGTCTGATTTGCAATATTTGGCATGAACCCCCAGGAGGGTGGCATGCCCTAAAGCACCACCCAAGATACGCCACTCACAGCTCTAATCTCTCTTCAATAACCTCCAAATAGAGAGGTGAATCTAACAGACTGTAATGGTCAACAAACCCATTACTTCATCAGTTCGAAGAATCTTTCTCCTCAAGTTCAAATCACCTATCACACACAACCAAGACAATTGCCCTCATCCATAATCAAAACAAATCATCTTTATTCCCCATGAATGACTCAACAATTAGAAATGCCTTATAAAGAGAATAAACCCATTACAATGTCTACAATTTGGGTTTCACAAATTTGATCCAGGTTCATAAGGAAAATGGTGGATTATATGCCAGGATTCAAGGGCTTGTGCAGAATTTTATTTTACGGGGGAGGGGCAGGGGGAAAAGGTTGTCACTCCAGAGCACTTTGAACGGGGAAAAAAGCTTAAAACTCAATGCTAATCAACCCTTTTTGCCTGCCCCAGGAAGTTTTTCTAATCTCCAAACAGAAAAGTTGCCTCAAAACCACCTCCAACTAGCAATGCCTCAACCGGGATCTCCGCAAACTGGAATTTTCCCCCTTTGACAAGTGACCCCTGTTTCACCCCTGGTCCAATCACTGTTTTTTTTAGCAGGATTTCAAATCATCTGGCCTCTTAAATCTTGTCTTTTGAGTCATCTTTGTTGAAAGACCAGTTTCTGAGACACCAAGGTTAAAATGTTATATTTTAGTCATCTACAGGAGTGTAATGGGGGGGGGGGGGGACAGACTCTTAATTTCCTTCTCTCTTCCTCCGTGGTTTCGCTCTTCTCTCCCTTCCTCTTTTCCTTCTCTTTCCCTTCCTTCTCTTTCTCCTTCCCTTTCCCTTCTTTTTACTCCCCTGCTTATCATCCCCATTTTTTGGCTTCTCCTTCTCCATTTCCAGTTGTCTCAGGTGGCAGTACATTGGTAATACAAATGCTAACCCAAGATGTGACACCACACCGACATGCACATATGCACACACACACACACACACTATCAAATTGAGTCAGTTTCTTTAGACCTCATGTTTATTTTGGCATAATTAACCATTATACCCTTTATTTGCACCTACTTGTATCATGTGCTCTGTCCCATGAATAGAGGTGCAAAGGGTTTAATCTGCCTGTTTAATCCATTGTTGGTCAAAATGAAGCCAGTTCTTAGACTTCAACTTCCCCAGCGATACTGTGTGACAACTATGATGCCTGATGAAACTTAGGGCGATGCTGGTTTCCTAATGACTTGAGGCAGATTAATTTTTCGTCATCTGTTTTAAATGAACAGTTTCTTGACATAACATGTTAATGGTTGATGGGCTGTGTCAGAATAAACAACAGAATAGACACACACATGATGCATTTTAATTCCATAATATTAACATTAGGGTGATTAGGCGTAATTTTCTAAAACTTTACATATTAATTAGCTTCTGGGTACTTTTTATAGTACCCACCTTAAACGTGCCCCAATGACAATTTACCCCTTAACTGACCACAAGGTGTGGGGATGTCCTTGTCTACTACTATATTGCTAAATGACAAAAATTATAATGATGTTATGCATTTATCGCAGTTGCAAATACTGGAATTTGAGCTCTCAGCTTTTCAGATTTTTCCCCAAGCTACATATAACAATCGGCTTACGGTATTTTTGGCGAAACAAACCTTTCTTTTCGCAAAATATAGTAAGCCTAACCATGCTGTATGTTGGAAATCTTCATATTTGTTTTGTGGACAATAACAACGGGTTTTCTTTTTTTTTTTAATTTATACTTATTCTCCAGGTAGACAAGGCAGAATAGGCAAAGGTTGATATATATTTTTGAAATTTGTTACTTCCGTGGGAATTCTTGGTACCAAAATAGAGATTTCTTGAATGTTGAAAAAACCATCACACAAAATAGAAGCCTACCATGGCTAAATCATTGAACAATATTTTTGTTTAAATTTCTCAACTGAAGTTGCAGGTACTTTTGTAAAATGGTTTACCCTCAACCCAAATTGACTCTATAACAAGAGGAAAAGGCATATTTCATGACACACATTAGATATATAATGATGAATCACCAGTGTGGTTTCCTTCAAAACAACTTTTCAGAATTTTACAGAGGTCAGGTTGCAATTAAGAGGATTATTGGCCTTACTGCTTCATACGATACTTGTTGAACTTCTCATGAAATGTTGTTTGGTGAAGAAACATTGTACCAAATTTTAATTTTTCCAAAAAAGGTATGTTAGAGATATGTCACGTAATGCGTTTAAATCCATAGACCTTTTTACCCATGTACAGGGCTGATGTTGCACTTTTGTTTTTATATACACATCCCCAAAGTTTCAGCTTAAAAACACCTTTCATCTAGGCTGGAGAAAAATTTTTATTGTAAAAATTACGGATATTAAAAAATAGATAAAAACACTAAACAAATCATGCAGTCTTGATGAACTGCCAAAAAAATGTGAGGAAGTTCAATCCTTACCACAGTCAAAGTTTGACTAAAATTTGATTCAGGAAGTTTGATTTTATGGTCATTTTCTGAAGACCATTTATCGATGATCTACTTAAGAGCAAACAATTTGCAATGGTTGGAGGGCTTCCCGTAAATAGTGTTAAACAGTGTGACGGTAGCAAAATCGCTCTGAATTATATCACAAACAAGAAAAGAGTCCCCGATAGTAGAGGTTAATGGCTGAATATTTTGAACTTTGCGTGCATTACCCAAAAAATAATGCACGCCTAAAGCTCAGTTTGACAAACAAATATGGCAAAAAAAACCCGCAGGGGGGCAGCCATTATGAGTCTGGCCAAACTGATTGCAAAGCATTGATTTCGCAAGCACAAGAAAACTCAAAAATATACCTGCCATTTAACCTAATTTCATAAACATATTACAGCAGGATGTTTTAAAAGAAAAAGTGATATGTATTGAAATCCAATGCAGTAACGTTTCTAACGAAAAGATGTGCACATACCCGCCCATAAAATGAATCACATCAACGTCGCGAGTAAATGTTCTAAGCACTGGCACGTGCGCCTTCTGATCGTACGCACCGAGTATGCATGTGATTTTGTCCAATCATATTTCCCCTCTCATAACAAAGGTTATGAATTTGTAACAAAAAAAGGTCGGAGTTTATTATGTTGCAATGAATTGGCATGGTGAAAGGAAAGCCCCGCTGGGTTGGTAAAAACAATTTGTAATGGCCTAGGACCTTGCAATTGTAGAGATCTCGGGATTGTGAAGTCATGGTGAAATGACAGCTGTGATCATCATATCAATGAGGGACTTACTCATATAACAGGGGAGACATTGAAAGGACTTACAATCCTAACAAATTCTTAGTTCTTGTTCTGTGATTTGTGAACTCAAAATTTATTTTCTACTATAGGGTATCACCCAGGGCTCAATAAATACAGTGCATACCTTCATTATATATTTTTTTAAGAAATAAAACGTTGTCATAAAATATGTCATGTTTTTTGTTCTATAACTCTTATTATTGTAATCCAACTGACTAAAGCAACATGAAAGCAACAAATAATAGAAACATTTCAATCATGTATTTATATTTCTTAAAATTATGACATTTCATGATGAATACACGTATTGACGTGGGTGAAAAACGTTGATAAAATTGCAACAGTCTATTACCACTATTGCCCATTATTCAAAAGCGCACTTTTTGATTGGTTACTGCCCACTACTAATCTAAAGGGGATATGAAAGCAGACTACAATCCTAACAAATTATTATTTCTTGTTCTTTATTTGTGAACTCAAAATTTAATTCTACTATAGTGGTCTCACCCAATGGCTCAATAATTACAGTGACATACCTTATTCATATATTTTTTTAAGAATACACTTTGTCATTAAAAATATGTATGGTTTTGTTTTAACTCTTATTATTGTAATCAACGACTAAAGACACAGGAAGCCAACAAATAATGAAACATTAAATCATGTATTTATTAACATTATGAATTTAATGATGACAGTACACTGTATGTGAAACGTGTGAAAAGTGAGATAAGAATATGCCACAATTCTATTAACACCTATTGCCCATTATTCAAAAGCGCCACTTTGATGGTTTATGCCCACTTATCATTTATACCAGGGGATAGTGAAGGACTACCAATCCTAACAACTTCTTATTTCTTGTTCTTTATTGTGAACTTCAAAATTTATATTCTACTATATGGTCTCACCAATGGCTCAATAAATTACAGTGACCATACTTCATTCATATATTTTTTTAAGAAATAAACTTTGTCATAAAATAGGTCGTTTTTGTTATAAACTCTTATATGAATCCAACTGACTAAAGAACATGAAAGCAACAAATAATAGAACATTTCAATATGTATTTCTTAAATTATGCATTTCATATGAAGTACACTGATATGAAACGTGTGAAAAAAGATTAAGAATATGCACAATTCTATTACCCTATTGGCCCATTATTCAAAAGCGCACTTTTTGATTGGTTTACTGCCCACTTACTATTATACAAGGGGATGTTGAAAGACTACAATCTAACAAATCTTATTTCTTTGTCATTATTTGTGAACTCAAAATTTATATTTACTATAGTGTGTCTCACCCAATGGCTCAATCAAGACAGTGAAATACCTTCATTCAGATATTGTTTTTAAGAAAAACTTTGTCATAAATCTGTCATGTTTTTTGTTTATAACTCTTATTATTGTAATCCACAACTGACTAAAGGCAACATGAACAGCAAAATAATAGAAACATTTCAATCATGTATTTCTTAAATTATTGCATTTCATGATGAGTACACTGTATGTTGAAACGTGTGAAAACGTGATTAAGAATATGCACAATTCTATTAACCCCATATTGCCCATATTCAAAAGCGCACTTTTTGACTTGTTACTGCCCATTATTCTTATAAAATCGATCAAAATGAGTCCAATGCACAAATTTATGGTCGAGTCATGAGTGAAAAATATCGGGCGAAGCGAAGCTGGCCCGATATTTTTCAACCAATTGGACCAATAAAATTTTGCATTGACGAATGGATCCAATTTTTATGATCTATTATGTTTTCAGAATCTTAATATTCAAGGACAAAGGCAGCCATTTAAACCATACGTACCATACCAATACTAAGCAGGCAGAGTCTCCCCAGAACCATGCCAAACCATTACCATCGTGCCTGCCACCCAGGATATGGGCAAAGTCATGCAGGAGATGCATTGCGATGTGATCATGATGTTATGTGCATGGTATAAACATGAAAATGTCGGTAATGTGATTCAAAAATAAACAATTTCGCACAATTCCTAGTTCAGCAACCACGCTAGTGTTGTGCTATCATTGCGGTAAACTAATACACAGTCACAGTGCAGCTGTTGTAGGTGTTAGACTGCCGAGACTTGCCAGAGAGCGTGCCGTGCTGACTTCGCTTGAAAACTTGGTCAAAAGGTCGTCTTTTATGGAAATCCCCAGTTTCCGAACCACGTCATTTATATCTTGTCCCGGTATTTCTTGAAAACCCGGTCTAACGAGCCATTTTGGATTATGTTTAACGAGTAAATCATTCACTCGTTCCCCATGCGATAAACAAAATGGCGTCGTTGCCGCTGTGAGATTGACAATCACTTAAGGTTCGAGGATAGATCCAGTGGTCCTGGTCGATATAAACTAGTCTCGATACGTTAATTGTGGAACAAATACGAGCGGTATAAAAAAAACCCTTACTTATACAGCAGTTATAGGGAAATGGGGATTGATGCAGAAAAAAGATACCGGATTGGATCCGACTTTATTAAAGATGGTCGAGGGAGAATTAATTGGATTCAATAGTGTGAAATTCTTGGATTTAGTGGTTGTGTACAAATGAATAGGACGGTAGATTCTGAAACATAATTATCAATAATGGGTCGCGATTATGCCCTATATACATGAGCAAGGCGCATTCTTTTTGGATGTGTCACCGCCAGTATAGATGCACTTCACAAACATTTATGGGGGAGAAGCAGGGCGCGCGCTGTTGTAAGACGAAAACAAACGTTACGTTTTTTTAAGCTTTTTAGTAAGAATTTGCCAGATTTTTGGTTATTATAATATTTTTTTTGGGTTTAATAGAATAGAAATTAAAGGTTGCCATGTTCATGTCTATGCCGAATATGTCTCCTTGGAAGTAATACAAACATCGTGAATAAGGGTGTTCTCGGCTTCACCTCGCCATTATTCAGTTCTTACTTGCCTCTGCACATTATTAATTATATAGTGAGTAGTGAGTATTAAAGTTAACGACAACTCAACACAATTGTGTATATCGTGTCATTGCCATGTCATTTAACATAAATATAAAAAAAACAACGCACTATTAAAAACTTCTTCAATTCAAATTACAATTAACAAATTACAAAAGGATACACATCAACAGTGATGAAACAGAGCTCACCTAGCATTATAAAACAGTTAAAACCAACTAATTGCAAAGATCACACTAGAAAACATGAATCAATAAAAACAAGTTCAAAAGATGACTGTAATTTTGATAACTATACACATCATAGGACTGATGACAAAGGTCATCACTCATCCATGTACCAAGCAGAAACTTCAACTCAAATACAGATAATCGCCAATCACATCAGAACATGCAAACATGAGATCCCCCTTTACAGACCAAATGGATTGTCATACAGTACATTTTATAAATGGCTCCAAAAATTGGGCATTATGCCCAAAATATAGAGTTTAAATTAGCATCAACAATATACAGTAGAAATAGAAACCCTAATACACTGACTACTATTACTATTACAAAAAAAAAAAATAAATAGCGATGTCTAATATGTTACAAATGTAATTGATAAATTGTTTGTTTGCATTGTTAATTGATTTAAGCTACATGTACTTAAAACGAGTAATAACAACATAACATCCTTAACAATACAATTATCACAGTCTAAATCATTACGACATTTTTTTATTAATAAATCCTAATTTAAATACAACCTTCTGTTCAAATACCAGACCGATTGCCCCTTTTAATTCGCCTTTACGACAGGCAGGGGAACACATCGGGCCAAATCTAAAACTCCCGAACCCGCAGGGGGCCCCATTAGTCGCCTTTTACGATCCTGGGCAGGGTAACACATCGGGCCAATTCTAACCCCCCGAACCCGCAGGAGGGATTTATTCTTTATAAATATGAACATCTTACCTTATTTCTAAGTAGAAGGCAAAACTAAGGGACAATTGTACGTCATGATTACACCTACTGATCGTAATAGGGTTGTGTCCAAGCTTGAAGATTGCATTGCAGACATTCGCGCGGGTCGTTGATTGTTTGCAACAAACCTAATGCTCAATGATTCTAAGACTGAGTTACTTCATGTGAAATCGGCATTTTGCCAGGAAATGTTACTGATCGCATACCTCCTTCCAAAGAAGTTTGTTATCTCAGATTGGTATTGAGAGTTGCCGTACTATGACTCATGTCAGCATTAAAAATAATGTTTGCAGGAGTGCCTCTTTTGCTATCAGAAAAATCAGCAAGATTCGGCATTACTCCTTGACAAACAAATGCCGAGAACTCCGTGCACCATTCATTTCTTTGTCGTGTCGACAACTCCTATAATGGCTTCGGCGATAAAGAACTCGGCACTTCAACGTCGTTCCAGATATGGCAAGGAACAAAAATCATTCACTTTGAGTAAGAAGCACGAATACATAACACCCATTCTGTTTAGTCTGAGCATTGGCTTCCTCATGCACGCGAGAGAGTTGTTTACCGCTTCCTCTTATTTGACATATAAAGTCACATACTGGTGCAAGCACCTCGCATATTTATCTGCTGAGCTTTGTCACTAAATATCTGCCATTGCGAACTCTTCTTGCGCTCATCTTCTCTTCATCTTCTCATTAACGACCGACGTCATTCAGTTATTTATGTTAAAAGCTTTGCGATGGTTGTTCCAAAAACTCTGGAATTCACTTCCTTACCAATTCCGGACTCCACAATCCACAACTCAATTCAAATCTCGGCTGAAGACGCATCTTTTTAAGACTGTCTACGGGGTGTGATATATTTTTCTGTTTTACTGCTTCCTCGTGCAATTGACATTCTTCAAATTGTGAATTGTTCGCTGAAGTTTTTAATTGACTTTTATCATGTTTTTTTTTAAGGTTATCCTTTTGTAAATATTTTGTGTGTGTTGCAATATGTTTATAAGGCTTTTGTATTTTTAACTTTATGGCATTTAAGGTACATTGTAAAGCGCATCGATGCCGCTGCTTTATGCGCACTACAAGTGTTTAATTATTATTATTATTTATTACACATCCACCTGCTTTCCATACTAACCTACATAATCCCCTATCCTGCTAATGATTAACACATAGTCAAATTTAATTCTCAGACAGAAAAAACATATACCAATTTTGGGATGTGCATTAACTGCATGATAATGCACATAGCAAACACAATGGGTAATTGGTCGAAAGTTGTCTGATGTGCCAAACCATGGACAAGCGCTTGCACGGTTATTCGTGCGGAACTGGACAATAAATAAATCCAACCAACGACAAACAGTCATTTCATCATGTTTTAGGGTGGATGGTGCTTTTCTCCTGATCAGACTGCAGGTTTTGATGTCACAGAGGGTGGGGGATATTAAAATAGAATTACAAAAAATTACCTGACAACAGCATGTTTTTTTTCTCAAATGTGATGTACTTATAACACCCTAGGGGGAAAATCATACTATGTTTGCATAATAGAGTAGTGCGTCATGCCCTATGGGCATTATGTTTGAAAACATAGTCTTATGTGATTCAATACCTCCTTTAATGTGCCATTCATGTTTTAAGGTAAAGAACAATTACTCACCACTTTAAAAAAGAATTTAGTGGCAAACAAATCTATTGATATATATAATGAAAAATCCCCAAATAGACCTACAGATGTTTTTCATATAAAAAAAGTGCCCCAACAACTTTCTCAAATCTAAATATACATTTGTCAAATTGTGTCAAATGTTAAAAATTGTCATAAAAATAAAAGACAATTTGCATAGGTTCAACAGCTGCTTTGATATGGTTGCATTGACATGACCAATGCATGGGTATTGCATGCACATTGGTACGGTATGTGTGCTGGGTTTGCATGCGCATGGTAATGCATGTGCATGGGTATGGCATGGTGCTGGGTATTGCATGTGCATGGGTATTGCATGGATACTGCATGTGCATGGGTTAACTGCATTAGATGGTGGGTATTGCATATGCATGGGTAATTACATGTGCAGGGTATTGGCATGTGCATGGGTATTGCATGCACTACATTGACAGCCAGCATGAATCATGACCGGACCATCCATGGGTATTTTGGGGATACAAATTTAATGATTGCATATTTACAGTATAAATGACAAAAATGTACATGGAATTGAGTTTTGTACATACAGTTTCTTATTTATTCCAATTTTGTCAAAAAGTTTCTGAGTAAAAGGATCATACACAAACTAAACCAACATATCCCTATGAGATTCCAACAGCAATCAACACATGACTTTAATGTTATCTTGGTATTATGTTCTTTTAAGGCTAGACAACAAGGTCAAATTGAATTAATTTTAATATAGTGAATCCGCACATGGCAATATAAATATTCCCATTCCTAACTCTATTCTTAATCATTCCCAATATTAACTTGTATATCCTGGGATTAACTAAAGTTATAATTAGTAAGGTCGAGCGTAAGTCATTTCAGGAGTTAGTCTAAATAACAATGAAATAACAATACTGCTCATGTTTTATAAGCATCTTTTTCACACGATGAAAAGTGTTGTTGCCATATATTAGCAATGCCTCCAGGAAATTGTCACAATCACTTCGCTTCACCTAGGTCCAGCGTTACCTATTTAAGCCCACAAGCCCTCTATAATTGTAATATCCTCAATATATGATGAAGTGTGTTTTCTATTGAGCGTAAGGAATCACGTGGTATTTATCGCCGCGCTATTTTCCAAATTTTCATGTGCCGTCTTAAACCCCCGTCCCAACGGCAGGTGTCTACTGATGGTAAAAAAGCCATATCATCACTCATATGCGGTATTTTCATCTGTGAGTGGCATTTATCAGTGACGGCAGAAGTGCTTCAGGTCACGCACAAGGAACTGTGAGTTAAAAAAAGTGTTAGACAGCGGACGTAAGAAGGTTTGAAAGGGGGGGAGGGGCTATGGTAAAGTAAAGGGGGGGGTGCTGAGGGGTGCTAAAGGGAGGTGTGAAGATCATATGGGTGAAAGGACAGAGGCCTGGGAGGGTGATTTAATTAGAAGGGTCTTATCCTTCCCCCCGCCCCAAGAGGCATCAAATCGGACCGAATCAAAGAACCATAGTCGCTGTAGTGTTTGCGGAAAATTTGGTGGGCGTTTATGTTCTACTGCAGGCGTGACCCGCTATTTTGAGACGTCATTCCCCCTATTTAGGTGGATCACGGTGAGTGGCAATGCTGAAGATTTTCGCGGTATTTTTGGTATTTACCGTAATCACTGATAGTAGAAACAACCAAAAGAGTTCATACAGCAACATGGGTTATCTCCAAGTCCTTTCAATTTTTCGGAAGTTGCAAATTGATCTCCTATTGACCACTGACCTCTGATAAATGGCTTTTGATCTAATAAAGAGGCTTGTTTTTTCTGATTATGTCTATTTCTCACTCCCTCCTGGCTTGATATAGAACCTGTCACACATGCATACACTTACCACAAGTAGTATTGATCTAGTAATTGATGGTTTAACCAATAAAACACAAAGCATTTTTTCTTTATCTATCTTAGGAAAGAAATGCGGAGCTCTGTGCATGAAACATATCAAAATCTCAGCGCGCCTGCCACTAATTTTCCCGTTTTTCTCGCAAGAAGTGAATGTTCAGTTTTAATCTAAATGCAATGTCATGTGAAATCGAAAACTGAACTTCAAAACCCTCAAGCACTTCTCAACTGATTTATTTCTTTATTTTCATTTGTTGTTAAATACAACAACAAACAACAACGCTTCATCAACTACAACCTTATCTTGGAATTTGCAGCCGATCTTCAATTAAATTTTCCCTTATTCTAATGACCTGATTGTATTTGAGAACAAACATATCTAAGATCTTGAAATCTAGAAAATACTGATGATGAATCCCTATCAATCAAATGAAACCTCTACAACTCTCAATCGGGTGCCAATGACTTTTGTCCAACCTTTTGTGCAGTGTGCAAGCTGATTTCAATCCCGGGATTTCATCATACAATTTATTCAGTACCAGTCAATAAACTTTGAATATCTATCAACACTACCACATACACTTTTCTCTAACTGTCCACAACCTACAATGAAAAAAAATCACATTTATAATTTGGATTGCAACTTGTTTCTCTCTATCTTATCAGATACAACTTTATCAAAGCCCTGGAAGGCTGTTCATTGTCCCCATTCTTATATTAATTTCAATTCTTAAGATCGTTCATACGTCAAGCCCTTCTGTTGCAGGGAGTTATTTACCTGAAAAATACTGGCATCGCAGTAGGCCATTCTTTGGAAGTCACACATTACCGAACTTATTTTTGCCTCCCATGACAAAACCAATTATCTCTATCAAAAGTAGAAAACTTATTTTGTTAGATTTTGTCCAAACCTAACCACAAATATGTTTCCACTTTTGCTAGATTGGTTGTTTTTCATGGAGGCAAATAAAGTTTGGTCCGTGTGTGACATCCCAAAGAATGGCCCATAACTGCATAAAGTTGTATTGAGATATATCAGAAATGCAACGCATATTGTAGCGACGTTTGAATCCATGCCTCCGGGTTGTTCCCGTAATTATTTTTGGAAATGGGTACAAACACACTTATTTCGCCAGTAAACACTACTAAAACGATAAGTTGGTGACACTGTTTTTGCGCCTCCAGGTCCAGTTCCAATAATCAAATATAAGCACTGTGTAATAACTGTGGTTAAAAATGTCACACGCATCATAAGCACCCATGAATCTACCCGAGCCCACACTATTTTGGACGCCATATTGAAAATGTGCAAAAACATTGTGGATGATCTTGTGACTGAACTTCCTGTACACGTGCCTGCACAATGTTCTTGAATGGCTAACGACAAAGTGCATTTTTCCATGATGTAAAGAGTATTAATGGGGCTTGGGTGGTTACATTAACCCGTAGCTACCCGTCTGCCAGTGAGCTCATCTATCAAGAGTCTGTTGGTTCTCTAACCTTTATTGCTCTCTTTTTATGTACACACGGACCTTAAAGACCTCTCGTGATTTACCACCCGAAAGAGTCAAATATTGAAATTTACAGGAAATCCTAAAATTGAGATTAAGTGCTCTCCATTCCATACGTGTTTTAAATTGTCCGTTCGGACATCTGACTAAAAATTATCCGATTTTTGTGCTATTAGTTGCTCTTCTGGTCTTATATCATTTGCAGGGTATTTAGGGGAACCTACCCGTACTTGTTACAGACATTAAAAATCTGATTTTTTATGATTTTTCAATTTTATGATTTAGGCAATCACGCTAGTGCCTTTAAGGTCAAACATACAAATCTCTGTCCCCGGGGACCATGAGTGTCGTCTGCCGTTGTGGTTTGCGAATGGGGCCAAAGGTTACATGATGTCACCAATGGTCACATGAGGTCACCACCATGTCACCCCACCCCGCCCCCTCCTTTCCACCGATTTTACACATCATACGCCTTACGGAACTCATACGGCATGCAATATATATATTAAGGGTTAACACACACCCACACATATGACCAGAGTAATCCTAGTGCCTTCTGCAATTCTTGTCCACAAACAAATCAAAAGGCTCTGCCTTTTTGGACCAACCATGCAAAAGAGTCGGCCAAAGCCCATTTTGTGTAGTAATAGGACAGAAGGAATAAATTTTGAGTACTTTGTGAAAACTAGGTTAATAACTTCATATCAAAAGGCTCAATTCACAGTCTAGCTGTACTTTGGCATAAGCGTTGAATTTTCCAATTAGCAGTTTTTTTCCACAATTCTATGTTTTGATCTTCCATAGAGCCTAGCCTTCTTGTCATTCCGCAGGGAGAAACTTCACCTGGGGTAAGTTTTCCTGATTGAGCATAAGGTCCAAAAGCTCCTCATATCATGATTTTTTTTATCTTTTTCATACATTTCCACCTTTTTTTCTTTTTCTTTTTTTTAGCAGAGACTCCTGTCCCTTTTTTTTACTTTTTCACACAATTTTCCCCTTGTTTTTCTTTTTCTTTTTTTTCTCTGGCAAAGGCCCCGTCCCCTCTGGCTACACCATTATGCAACTTTATGTTATCTGAAAGTACTCAGAACATGTTTTTATCCTCATCCAAGTAAGAGCTAGACCTGCCACCATTTCAGCAACTATACTGTGTTTTTAAACTTTTGGGGACTGACGTGTGACTATAAATTAGTTATGATTACTCCCTATTAATCAAATGTGGGGCAGTTATCCACCTTCCAGTCCTGGTTAATTAAAGAGACGGGAGGAATTGTTTTGAGGATACAAAATTTCGATCACATTTTGGCACTTGATCGGTTTACGGAACGAATAAAAGAACAACAAAACATGCTTTGACCTTGCTTGCTATCGCAATCATCCCCTATAGTAAAAAGCTTGCTTGATTTCTTTCGAGCACAACAAAACTGGTAAATCATTATCTTAATGATCTTATCAAATAACCACAGCTTATTCAGCTTATTCACTTCCGGTGTGATTAATACTGTACATTGTAAGCATTCCAATATGCAAAAAGCCAGGTTCGAAAAAAATGTTTGGATGCTTCTTTTGGAAATTTCCTTGTGTCTCCTAAGTATCATGCCAGATTTTTATATCTGAGTATTGTAACCCCTAAGGATTTTAGGGCGTTCTGCCTACCCATTTGTATTGGTTGGAGAGGGTATAACAGCGATAGATCGTTTGCATTAGGTGGCGACTTCATTTCATATTTTGTATTGGCTATGCCTTGGTTTCCCCTTAATCTAGTTGGGTCATATGATTTAGAATGTATTTCCTTAATTTTCATCCAAATATTATGTTTGATCACAGAAAAGAAATGAATTTTGCAAAGCACTTAGAATGTCCTAAGCATATTTAAATTTGCTAAATTGGTGTTCAGACCTGATATCATAGGACTTATGCAGCCTTCCTGATGTTTGAGGCTCATTTCCTTCGCTTGGTGATTCTCCGTGCTAAACAGAGTTCACCAAAAATGTCAATAATGTCAATGTCTTTCCAATCAATTTCCTTAAACCAGCTATAGTTGTCCACAAGTTTTTGTATCATTTGGTCAGGCCTGATTATAATTCAAACTAGCTATATTAATAGCAACACATGTTTAGTCAGTATTAAGAAAAATTAAATTACTTTAATCAAACGGGGCATATCTAACCTTTCCGCTTTTCCTGATTGTCTCCAAAAATGACAGACTAGTCCGGACCAGCTTAGTCGGCGTTCCCTTCTTGGTACGATGACCTTGACTTTACCACTATCCCCCTGGTAGCAATGAATAAGACGATCCACCAGTTTCAATGCTGACATCAATCGTAGTGCTCTAAGTGAACGTACAGAATAGCGACTAGAGACGCCGTCACCAGAGGTGTACCAAACAATTGGTGGCGCTGTTCTTGATTGGTTCTGAGTGCATTTTCAGATGAGGATTAAAGAGGGAGGGGTTGATGTTGGTTTGAGTGGCCTGGGCTTGGTGTGTGGTTAGCTGCCAGCAGTGTATGGCTTCACGGACGTAACCGTTGATGTACCACTCACAACCTGCAAACAAAAATAAGCCACAATTGCAACATTACAGTTATTTCAGGGAACAGAGGTTTTAATTTAAATAAGCACAATATCTACATCTTAAATTTACAAAACGGCGTTTCTTATATGATTTTTTCTAATGTGCACATAGTTTAAACATAGCTATTTGAATTGTCTTTTATCCCTAAACCCTTCTCGTCTCTAGTCTATCCCCCAGGAGGAAGGGCAGGGGCTAAGGGGATAGAAGCTAAAGAAGATTGCACATCTTGGGTGGAATAGAACCAGGCCCCCCCATGGCCCAGTCCCTGGACCAGGGAGGCAAGCCACGAGGGGGTGTCACTGACCCGGCCAGCAATTTCATGCCCATATGTGTGTTCTTATAATGATGGTCATCGTATTATTTTGGACATTTTCTAGCCTCCGTGATGTGGTATGTCATGGTATTTGAAGTGGTGTTAGGGTTATTCTATTTGGTTGATATGCCACCATTTAGAGCTATGCATTTGCAACTCAAAAAAGTGGGACAAGCTAGGAACGCCCTCACATTAGAGCAGCAGAGGTGCGGAATTGTCCTCACAAAAACCAGTACAGTTGGCTTTTCAGCTCTTAATACAGCACCCTCAAACTACATTGGGGCATGATGAGCATTTTAGAACCATAAGGACGATGCATCACTCTCAAAGTACATGGACAAGTACTAAATGCAATAGAAATAGTTCCACAACTATAAACTTACAAGACATTCCATTGATCCCTAACCAAATTAAGGTGCAACAAGGATTTTGAGGCACCCAAATATGTGTCATAATAGTAATTTCATATAGAATAGATCCTGAATAGATTTCATCCTTGTATTTGGCTACAGAAAGTCTTAAAAGAAAAAAAGCAGATTTTGATTTGCTTATATTTCAATATAAAAAAATAGGCTGAATTTATATTGCGACTATACGAAATTAGAAATTTCCAATTTGTGTACAAAGAAAAGATGGGGATATTTTTGATGGAAAGTCTGCTCAAGGCAAAAAACAGTCTTTTTCAATTTGCTCAGGGACACCTCATATATGAAATCCCGTTGAACCTTTAATGGCTCAAACAACTGGGTGGAGTACAAAACCAGCTGTTTACCCCTGAGCACTATTAGCTAATTTAATTAGTCATCTGGAGGGTTACCTGAGTCAAACCAATCAGAGATGTGGTGAGAAAAGCAAACAGATATATTGGGGTTTTTGATTGGTTACGCAGAGGTTATATCATGTATGAGCCAATCAGATACTGTAGGAATGGTATTGTGCTCATAGGTTTCACAACCACTAAATACTGGTCCCATTCATTGCTGTACAAAATGGCGAGATGAAAACGTCCTTTTCTCTCCTCAATGGAACATCTCACTCAGACCTTACAGCTAACATTCTGCTTGAAGATCACATATCTCCTACCCATCAATCATGAATTAGGGTATATAGTTATCCCAAATTTTCGAGCGCTGGACCGTGAAGACTAGCATGCATGCACCGTGGACCCTGGAGGTCATAGCACTTTTCGTCATGTCAGGTGTTCCCTGTAAGACTATGGTAAATGGTTTTGTCTGTCGTATCAAAGTAACATATCATGACAACCTTTTTTTGATATTCCTACAGATTATACTTAATATTGATAGCAACCATGATGTGCAACCCAGGTCTCGCTATTTCTCTCAGTTTTTAGGGTATACTTAGGCGAGGGTCACCAAAAAAAAAACACCTCGTTTGCAGTGGGGGCTGGACTTACCTGTTTCTCATGTTATTTACTGGTGTGAATCCATAAGGTTAATTTGCACAGTCATGACTAACTTCACTACACTGCAATGCATTGCAGCAAAAATGGATGAAAACCATCTCTGACTCAAGCAGTTAACACAGTTCAAATTGCATTGTGCTGCTGCTGCTGTGTTGGTCAGAGATGGATTTCATCCATTTTCACTGCATTGCATTGCAATGCAGTGCAGTGAAGTATGAATGGATCTTAAGTCTAATTTCCAAAGTCTACCTATTTATCTATCTTTTTGGAGATTGCGAAATATTTAAAGACATGTGGGTTGTAGCATGACCCAAGTTAACTGTTTTTTTTTTTAATTTTTATTTTTTATTTGTTTCTTTTTTAGCCTGGGAAAATCATTCAGTGTTTAGACACCGCTTTCCATGATGCCCATAGTTCCAGGATGACTTGGGACCAGTAGCATAACAGGCGGGAGGGGTGAAGCCAGGTTGCCACCCCAGAGAGCTTTGACTGGGGAAAAAGCTTGAAAATCATGCTCACCGGGGAATTTCCACCTCCAACCCGGAAAATTTGCCTCAAAACCACCTCCAACTGGGAAAATCTGCCTCAAAACCATTAATTTACCCCCTCTGACAAGTGACCCCTGTTACACCCCTTCTTGGTACAGCTATAGGGGTTTCTACCCTACTCTTATCGAAACTGGCTGCGATTACATATACAGGCCTGATTCCCCATGTGCATGGGACCGACCGCTCAACATCCCCTCCTAAAGGACAGGATATTTTCATGGTTCATTTGGACTTGGGAGAGTGGAATTCCAGGTTTAATCAATAGTTCTTATACACATCAAATCTAGAATTTAGTACCCGATATAAATCCCAGCAAGTGACCCAGCCGGGACATGAACCGGGGACCTCCTGCACCAAAGGTGAATACGCCAACCAGCGGTCCATGCTACCCTTACTGATTACCATATTAAGGTGCATTATGGGATTGCAAAGTGAACTCCTCTGGGTTGAAAGTGAGGGCATGCACAAACGAGAAGGAAACACTTGGTGGCTTATGTTACAAGTACATGTTTCCTGTACGGCTAAATATATATGTCGTCTAATTAACTAACATGAATATATGTCATGTGGAGAGTCTCTATTACCAAACACACCCATGCACGTGTGCATTCATGTACAAATGAGCATGCTCAGTGACTGCTACAACACCCTCTCGACAAAAAAGCAGGGTTTAGGTCAAGAGTAGAAATTGTGACAACTACCTTTTTTATCCTAAGCAAATTATTTAGGTTCTCCATTCAAGTAAGCTTAACAAAATTGTGCCACTTGGTGTCAGGTACTGATGCTGCTACAGATTGACCTTTATTCTGTATGTTAAATGATTTGCTATTAAAAATACACAGGTTCTTGTCAGAACATCTCACATAGTGGATAAGTATAATTACTCACAAACCTAAGCTTATAGTTGTTTACTGGGGGTTGGAGGGAGGGTGCTTAACACAAATAACCACACAACGATGTGCCACAAATTCAGCATTCTCAGGTATATCAATGACACTTTTTCATGCCAATTTTGGTATAGAAATGAGTGGGGTTTTTTAAATGTTCTCAAATTTGTTGGAAAAGTAGTCAAATTTCCTCAATCAGAAGCCAAAATATTTAAGAAATTGTTGGAATATTTATTAGTTCAATTTCCTCAATCTAAAATTGTCTAAATTTGCTGAAAAAGATTGAAATTTTGAGGAAAAAATGGCAATTTGTGTTGCGTTGTGTTCAGCCCCAAATCTGCATCTTTGGTGTAGCTATATGGGTCCCTTTTTCAGCAAAAATTGGTATAGATATTGTTCCCACTTCCAGACTTGCAGAGGAATGTCCCAACACAAACCATTATTATGTTTTGAGAATCTTCCGTCCTATATTACTACACACAAACTGGAAAACCAATAAAAACAACACTTCTCAATAATCTACACTCTCTCTCGAAACTTGGGTACCCAAATACTTCCAACACTTTGGACACCAATCACCCTTAACTTTCATTGAATTTTACGTAACACAGAATGCATTCCTAATGCAGTTCACTTCTGTGCACCCTGGTAAGAGACAGTATATGTATGTGCAAATGAACCCACTAGTATAAACCCGCGTTGGTATTCATCGTTAGCCCGCCATGTTTGTCAAATAATACGGTGTATACTGTCGAGTGAGGGCCACAATGATTTAGGCTAATTATGTTCCCCGGAAGTAGCTAGCGTGTGCATGATTTCTGGTCATGTCATGTCAATTTTGTTCATGTCAAGGATGTGTTTGATTTTATTTACCTAGCAAGATGGCTAATTGATTCTTCTGCTGGTGGAAGTAGATTTGCCAATAAATGGATTGATTAAAGGTGTGGATAGTGCCCACACCGAGGAGTACCGCTGTGGAGTAAGATTTCAGGTCAGTTGAAGGTGATTGGTTGATCCAGTGTCAGTACAGTACTAGCATGCATGGCCAGACATGGTACATAACTTGTACTTTTTGTAGGCAAAGAGCAAGTCATGGAATCTTGAAGTACAAACATTTTTTTGTTGATTGTCCGCCCACAAAGTGGATATAGGTCCATACAGCTGCCATCATCAGATTTTCCGTTGTTGCACCCAATTAGTGTTAATTTTCACAGATAGCACCTTGAAGGGGATGTCCCCCTGACTAGGATTAGGTATGTTTCCGCCCCGAAAAGCTGCACTTAGCGTGTCCTGCCCATTTCAAAATGGCCGCCATTGTTCAGTTAAAACCGCCATTGTAATTTCAGTACAGATAGAAATTTTATCCCGACTACCAAAACGAAACCAAGTTTTTAACAGCCTGAAGGGGCTTAAACATCTAGGCGTCCAAGATGGCCGCCGCAAGGAGGCATATTTTGATAAAGGAACTTAAAATGGCAAATTGTTGAAAATAAGACCCTGGGAGTGATATTTTGGGAGCTCCAAACAAGAATTTATGGCATTTATATTTTACGTAAGGCTTGTTTTAAAGATGGCGGTGAATATATTCGCTTTAGGTAGTAAATCGGAAGAAAAGCAGCCCTACTCATCTTTTCGACGTTAAAAATAACACTTTCTAATAAGAACTAAATCATTTCCAGAGTAAAAACATTAAAGTGGGAGTAGACTTGTCCTAAGAGGGCCGTTACCACAGGCTGTACTACTTGGGCCATAGAACATAGTTTTAAAAACTGACTCTATAAGAGTTCATAGGAAAACAACAGTCATTACATGTACAATAAAATCATAATAAATGAGGGTGGACTGTATTTAAGGAAACTCAGTGACCGCATAGGTGTTTTCCAGTAAAAATAAAAAAATATGCTTATGAAGAAGTTGAAAAAAAAAATTGCCATAGTAGGAGGAAAATTTAAATATGGTGACCTAAGTTTCTTTGGAGAACATCAATTGCTATCTTTGTTTCTGACTTGACCCACAGGCTCCTTCTCACTTTCTACTGCCTAGATCATCTTCCTTCCCACCGTCA
>JAMKCH010001873.1:0-59813 GCA_023653785.1 Ophioderma brevispina
CCCTGGATCATTACCCCAACCCTAACCCTGGATCATTACCCCGACCCTAACCCTGGATCATTACCCCGACCCTAACCCTGGATCATTACCCCGACCCTAACCCTGGATCATTACCCCGACCCTAACCCTGGATCATTACCCCGACCCTAACCCTGGATCATTACCCCGACCCTAACCTGGATCATTACCCCGACCCTAACCCTGGATCATTACCCCGACCCTAACCCTGGATCATTACCCCGACCCTAACCCTGGATCATTACCCCGACCCTAACCCTGGATCATTACCCCGACCCTAACCCTGGATCATTACCCCGACCCTAACCCTGGATCATTACCCCGACCCTAACCCTGGATCATTACCCCGACCCTAACCCTGGATCATTACCCCGACCCTAACCCTGGATCATTACCCCGACCCTAACCCTGGATCATTACCCGGACCCTAACCTAGACCTTTAACTTACCATATTAAGCCATTACCCTAACTTTAGACCATTACCTAAACTTTAGACCATTACCTAAACTTTAGACCATTACCTAAACTTTAGACCATTACCCAAACCCTAAACCATTACCCTATAGCCCTAAACCATTACCCTAATCCTAAACCATTACCCTAACCCTAAACCATTACCCTAACCCTAAACCATTACCCTAACCCTAAACCATTACCCTAACCCTAAACCATTACCCTAACCCTAAACCATTACCCTAACTCCAAACCTTAACTCCACCACTTTATGATTATGTTTACATGATCACTAGATCTATAGTCATCAGCATCTAGTCTAGTCTACCATCAGCAGGATGACAAGATGGTACCCTAAATACACACTTTAAAGAGCCTAAAGCCTAACCCTTGGGGAGAAATATATCAAACCTAAAACCATGCTGTCCACAGTATGTGGTAAAAACACTACCCTTTTGCCATTTTTTTATCAATAATGACTTTATGTGTATGTTTGGCTAGAGTATCTCCCATTTACATAAAAGGGACACTTAATAAATAAACTGATATTCCTCCTCACCTCAACCCCACCCCCTTCCACCCTAAAAAAAAAGAAAAATGAATAAACCTGATGCAAGTGAAAAAAAATACATCGGTCCTCGGACCGCTTGTGTCGCCCGCCGTCGCGGTTTGTGAATGATAGGCCTCACATGACCTTTGACCTTGATATATCACCTTTGACCTCATAAACAAATGCATGTAAACTCCATAAACCAAGTTTGGTTCTAATTGCACTTCAACTTTTCAAATGAGGTTAATTTTACATTTTCAGCCTATCTTACAACTTGACCTTACATGACCTTTGACCTTGGTATGTGACCTTTGACCTCATCAACAAATGAGGGATCCCATGTTGCACCTATGACCCAAGTTTGGTTCCAATTAAACTTCAACTTTTCAAATGAGGTTAATTTTACATTTTCAGCCTATTTTACAACTTGACCTCACATGACCTTTGATCTTGGTATGTGACCTTTGACCTCATCAACAAATGGGGGATGTCATGTTGCACCTATGACCCAAATTTGGTTTAAATCCATTAAAGTATGTGGATATTACAGGCAAATGTTAACCCTTTTTCACAACAGACAACAACAGACAACAACAGACATCAACAACAGACAACAGAAAACAGTGGACAAAGTGATGATCCCTATGTGTCTTTCTGCCTTAAGGCAGGCAACACAAAAATTGGATTTCTTTTTGGCATGACTTTTGTAATCTCGTCTATGAATATTTTTACATCTAAAAAAAATTCTGTGAAATGTAACATAATTGTGAATTTCAGGTAATTTCCTAAAAATAAAGAAATATCACAAAGTGACCTTTCTTCATGAAAAGTCGCCATTGATCTCTTACCTAGTTAATTCCCATTTTTCTCAAATTTGATCTTACAACTGTTTACAGATATTTCAGACGGCTTAATTAATGTTACCTAAATTGCCACATATATGTTGGGTAAAACTTCTCCCCGAGTGATACTTAAATTCCTCAAGTGTTTCTCACAGGAACTCTGAATGCCAATTCAATACACTGTGAATTACAATATGCTCATCCACCAAGGACACAGTTCAGTGGTTTGCACATGTACATACATTGACATGAACTGACCTTGTGTGATCTGGGCATCATATATCATGCCCAAAAACCAGGGGGTGTATTTTCTAAATACACTGGTGAATGGAAGGTACTGAACTGTGCAAAGGGAATTGAGATTTTACTAGCTCATGGTGATACTCTATCCAGAACACAAATCACGTAAAATCACACAAATTCCTGTAACAAACACATTCGTCGTCACCTAAAAGCGTGTTTTTACACCCGCATTAACGACAGACCAATAAAAGCAGCCAGTGTGAATTAAACCAGCGTTGTTGCCACAATAACATCACAATAAAACCAGAATTAATGATCATTTGCAAATCGTAACACACACTAACCGTGTCTCTGTGCGTGTCATATTAAAGTCAACCTCGCTCTGACACTTGATGGAAATATTGCCCCCTTGCGATGTCAGAAACCTCAATGATAAAATTTCATATCCAAACAAACCTAATTGAATTTTGTTAGTCAACTTTTAAGAAGCATTAGTCACTTTGAAAGGGAGCACTGCGATTGTCTATTTTTACTTTTGTAGTATTCACTGCGTCATTGTCAGTCGACACCAGCTATCTTGTTGTGTTTTCGTTCATGAAGTCTTTTTTTTGTTTTGTGTCTGGCAGTCACGCACATTTTGCTAACACTCTGAATTGATTTGAAGACAGATCCCTTGTAGTACCCAGGACAAGGGCATTCACCTACAAGGTGATATGAAATAGTCTGTCCGATTGGCTCATTACAGGACACTACATGAGATGGACCTTTTGAGTAACCAATCAAAATAGTGGTTCTGTGTACAGACACGACAGAATTTGCACGTAAAATTTGGCACACATGGATTACTAATGTTAACGGTTCAGATGATATGAAAATCACAACTTTTTTTAGGTAAAGTCGGGGGGACGAGGCTCACGACGTGGATCACGAAATGCCCCTTTTAGGCAATTGAGCTAAGGAAAGCAAAAATTACCCAGATGCCCTGGCGACCAGGTCCAACAAGTGTTAAAATGCACATAAAATGCATGAAAATTAGCTCAATTTACATTAATGTGGCATAAATTTAGGCCACAGTTGGTTGCAAACCATTGAAAAATGGGACAAAAATGCAAACATTCCATTTTATGATAATGAAAACCCAATTTGACTTTACACATTTCAAATGAGATTGGAATGTTAATTAAAGGGCCACGGTCTGATCACTAATACCCTCATCCCCCGACCCCAGATTTTACCGAAAGTGGGCAAAATTTTGGTATCTTAAGAAAACTACTATTTTTCTCATTTACTCAAAACATGCCTCACTTTGGTTGACCAATATTAATTTTACACAGTAGGCCTACTCTATGGGAATTACACAATCACATTTTTAGCTCTCACGTCAAAACGGGTTGAAATATTGGTGCAAAATTTTACAGATGGGGTTTTGGGGTGAAGGCCATTCTATCAAGATGAAAATTTGTATATACTTAAATCAGGTCATCCGCTTTAAAGTTTAACAATTTTACAAGGACGCACAGACAGAAACACAGAAGACAGAAAGAAACACAGAATAACAAATAGTAAGCCACACAGAATGGCAAATAGACAGCCACACAGAATGACATACAGACACACAGACAGACAGACAGACAGATACACACATACACACACACACATACATCATGGAGCTCGTTTCACAGTCCCTCTTGAACTTGTTTGGCGGGGACATTCGTTTGAAAATGTATGCCTTCAATCACAAAATTTTACAATCAAGTTGGTCAAATTGACCACAGGTTTGAAATAAAACCCAATGATCTTCCCGAGGAAAAGCACTAATACTATAGACAAGACAAGTGGCAGAAATCAAACTGGTGGCTCAATGTAGTCTGTTGATTGTACTGAAGTATCAGGCTATGAACCAATCTGTGATGGGACATTATGGCACTCAAAGTGACCCGACAGACATTTTGGCGGGACTGAAATGTTGGCCAACTTTCCTTACTGGCTTACTCACACCTGTCCCTAGTTATATATTTTTATATTAAAAAAAGTACACATTCATACAATAACTTAATCAGTAACATAGGAAAGGGTGCGGTTATTTATACATCTGTTCAGAAAGCTGATGACCCTATAATATGACATTTGTTGACATGTGTAATCCACAGCAGATAAAGTGTCTTATTTGGTACAGACTATAAAATATTTTCAAAACCCAAAAGCTATTTCTAGGTTTTGAATATAGGTGGCCAGGGCCCAGGGGGCACCTGTCACACAGAAAACCTGTTATTCAGAAAGTTCTGATTTGGGGGTCTTCTGGTAAATGGGCCTTCTTTGTAGGGTTAGGGGTTATGGTTAGGGTTTTAAGTTTAAAGTTAAGGCCATTGCTCAGAAGGCCTGTTTGTCAGAAAATTCTGATTTAGTGGGTTTTCTGATAAAAAAAGCCTTCTAAGTATAATTATAGTAGGTGTTTAGTGTTATATAGGGTTAGGGTTAGTTTAGCGTTAGGGCCATGACTCAAAAACCTGTTACAAAGGTCCCCTACTCAATAAATTCTGATTCTAGAAAATTTAAAAAATGATAATTGTGACCTTTTGCTGGTTTCAATTCCAAACCTCCAATCAGACTCATATACACTTAAAACCTCTCAAATGTCAGCATGTATGTACATGTCCAATATGCCCCACTCGTTTATACGATTCATTGCAATTGAATCAGTTTAAAAATACATTTTTCAGACATTCACCTCCAGAAAAATTATGATAACTGCACCCATTGGGTATTGCGGTATTATAGATGCTCTTCCATGATGCTATATCATGCTACCCTGATTGACTGACTGATTTTATTCAGATAACAACATCCCACAGAATTTTATACACACTAAAGTGTAGATAGAAAACAATCTTTAGAAGCATTACCAGCCAAGATTTAAGGGTAAAGCAGCTCTGGTACATTTTCAGAAATATCACATTTCTTCAATTTGCTTGCAATTGATAATCTAGACCATTGAAGAATAAAGATATATTTTATACATAAATATAACATACCCAAAACAGATAGGGACATAAGGATAAAAACCATGTTTTGAACTTCCCTCCCATACTAGGCCTCCATAGAGAAGCACGCTTTGATTTTTCTGTCGTGCACAACAGAAAATACTAAATCATCTTTTCATTACATAAGATAGCATTTTTGTCTTATTCACTTCATGTTTAATACATTTGTAAGCATTTTAAATATGCAAAAGTCCTGGTTTCAGCACAAAAATTTGGGGTGCACTTTTCAGAAATCTCCTCATGTTTCTTTAAAACCAGGATTAACTGGGAACACCGTATAAAGGCAACTTATTTCCAAAGTGGATATTTTAAGTCTAAAACTGAAATTAACACAAATATATCAGAGTTTTTTTTTAAATGCTTCACTGCTGAAGTGAAGTTTCCAAAGCAAGGCAATGTTTATAAAAATGGCTTTCAGTTACATATTTAGAAATGATTATTCCTTTTAAAGATGCATTTTGTGATTTAAGCATGTTCTGTTTTATTCATTGATCACTAGATATCCTTGAGAAAAGCTTATTCTCAAAATTTGAGCTGATCCCAATCTTGCGGTTTTGTGTTATGAGCAATTGCTCGTTTCCCACGGTCCCATAGGCTACTGTGCATTAATTTCTGTCCGTTTATGGGCAGAAAATACAAAATTGCAAATTTCTTACAGATGCGACCGAATTTGCACGTAAGATTGGGCACACGCGGGATTACTAATTAAGGCTAACATTTCAGTTATAAAAATCTCAACATTTTTAGGTAAGTCGAGGGGGACGAGGCTGTGGATCACGAAATGCCCCTTTAACCCTGATAGATTCTGTATAGGTTATAACACATAAGTCAATGGTTTTTAGATGGCTTTCTAAATGACCTGTGGTCATTCGGGAAGCCATCTTAAAAACCAGATGCCCTTTACAGATTACTGATATAATTATGAACTGTATCGTAAACACTCCAATTCTGGGTTTGCTGTGCATATAACAATCTTTTGATTTGTACCTCTTTGCTTATTTTGTATTGTAAATTTTTCCTACAATACCTTACTGTATTTTTGTTTGCTTCGTATTTTTTTTTTCTCCTGTTGACCCCTCTGTGTATCAATATTGTACAAATTTGATGTCTGACCCCTTCTCTCGTATCTACAAACCTTTTTCTTTTGACAGTTCTCTACATCCTTCCTCCTCATCTGACAGCAATGACGTAACTGAGACAGATCCTATTTCTAGTCAGTACTACACTTCTGAGAACCTTCATACCCATGTGCCCAGCATCTCTAATTCCACTTTTTCTCTTTTCCATTTTAATGCCTGTAGTCTCAATAAGAAAGCAGATGACCTTGTTAACTACATTGCTTCCTTCCCGCAGCATTTTGACATCTACGGTTTCTCAGAAACTTGGTTCAATTCCGAAGATGAAGCCGCCCTCACTTGACTTTGGCAACTATTCTGTCGATAACTCAATTCGAGCAGGTCGTCGTGGAGGAGGTGTAAGTTTCTTTGTTTCCCCTGAGCTTAGCTATTTTAACAACGACTTATCCCTCATTGTTGTTGACTTGATTCCCTTTTATTGGGTTTCTACCATTCCTTCCTCCAATTTATTGTTGTAAAAGTTTACAAAACCGAACCCCACTAAATTTCGTTTTCCCAGACTTCTTAATAACCTCACAATGACCCTTAGCATCATTTCCCCAGAAAGTAAGACCTGTTAACTTATGGGTGATTTCAACATCAATCTTCTGGCTCATCAATCGGACTCCCAAGTGAGAGAATTTATTATTAATAATTCTTCCACGATTTCATTCCTTCCCTTGATCGGCAACACGCTCAAGAAAAATAAACAACGGTCACACAGTCTCAGTTTAATCGACATGATCTTCACCAATGATATCAGTGATTCATTAACATACATAAATGTGGGTATTTTATTCTGCCTTCTGATCATTTTTCCAATCTTTTCACTAAATCACACTTGGCTATGCTTCACACTCATCCTTAACCCCACGCATCCCGTTCAACGCCAACTCAAGCCCATTAATATCAGAGGCCTAACCACGCTCTCTACATCGCTGATTGGCATGAAGTTTATTCTCCAACCCTGACCCTGAGGCCAGGCCTACAGTATATTTGAGAATAATTCAACATTGGTTTGACAGCCATTGTCCTATTGTCAATACAAGAATTATCTAAACGAAATACACCTAAAAAGCCCTGGGTACTAAGGATTATCAATCTATTCAAACTAAAGAATAAAAACTTGATAAACTTTACTGTTCTAAACCAACTACCGATAATAAAATTAAATATACAAAGTACCGTAACCACTTAAACTCACTACTTCGGCTAGCAAAAAATTCCTTCAATCTCTAGTAAATTGAGACAGCAGAAATATACTCAACTAATGTGGTAAACTTTGAATAACTTATTAGGACGTAATAAAAAACTAAACATCCTGATTTTTTCCTAACTAAACACGGTTTAAAAAAGACTTACAATAATACTGAAATTGTCCGAAATTTTTAAAACAATTTTTTTGCCAACATTGGCAAAACACTTGCTGAAAAATTTCTGATCCCCACCACAACCTTCAAACCACCCTCTTGCATCAACTCTACTAACATTTTTTTATGTCACCTACTTCCCCTGAAGAGATTATCAAATGGCCTCTAAACTTAAAACTTATTTACGTATGGAACTGACGGCATTACAGGCACATTACTAAACAATTGTTCCATCAATAAGTGAGGTCACTGCCCTATTTTCAACTTATCAATACGACTGGTTCTGTACCTTCTCAATAAAAATTGCCATGTGACCCCTATTTTTAAAGCGGGTGGACCAACATGATTTCAACCTATAGGCCTATATCAGGGTTGCCAACTTTGAGTAAACTTCTTGAAAAAGTTATTTATGCCGTGGTTTTAAACTTTATTACAAAAACACATCCTTACTTCACACCAATTTGGCTTTAGGTCCAAGAGATCTACTTTCATGGCAAGCAACAATTTGTACTGCACTATTGCCACAAAATTTAGATACCGCTACATCAATGGTTTTTTCTTGATTTAAGCAATCCTTTGTACCATCAACCACGAAATTCTTTTATCCAAACTCTATGATTATGGTATTAGAGGCTTGCCAACGACTGATAGAAAGCTCACCTGACCGCCTATCTCAACCGAGTGATCTACAGCAACACTATCTCTGACCCTGTCAGAATTACATGCGGAGTTCCCAGGGCTCTATACTTGGTCATCTCTTATTCCTACTTTACATAAATGATTTACCCCTCTGTTCCAGATTCACCCAGTTTTTATTTTAATTTGCGAGTACACGAAATATTCTTTTCCCTCCCACTCTGACTGACCCGCTTAAACGTGAGGAAATAATTAACACTGAACTTAACGAATACTAATGGTTTAAAAAACTAACAAACTCTCCCTAAACATAAAAAAGACAATTACAAAAACATCAAGATAAAACATTATTTAAAGACACTATAAATAATATAAAAAAAATAGACATTAAAATACAATTGAACGATACTCCACTCCTGCAGGTCGACACACTAAATTTCTTGGTCTACTAATTGACTCTAATAGGTCCTGGCATTCCCATCACCGTATGTAAATCTAAATAGTTTCCAATACATTAGTGTGATTCGTAAGGTACGTCCTTTTCTTCCCCAGCATTCTCTTAAGACTCTTTAAATTCTCTCATTCTTCCATATCTGTCATATGGGCACACTGATCTGGGCTGACCTAACACACCCGTCTGAATCGTTTCTTTCTTCTTCAAAAACGTGCCATCCGTACTTGGTACTAATTCTCTCTGGCTTTCCCACACTTCTCCTCTTTTCTCTCCTTTTCTACTCTTAAATTGCGCGACATCTACCAACTTCACTTTCCTCTTTATGTACCATTATCACCACCAGCTCTTTCCAACCGGATTCTTTCTCGAAAAGACTTCTTCCACTTCAACGTTGACACTCCTCACAACTATGATACCATGCATGCTAATGACCCCTTCATACAACCTACCAAACTGTTCTTGCCAGCAATCCTCTACATCTCAAGGCCCTAAGCTATTGATGGATTGCCCTCTGATCTCCAAATTCCCCCGCATATCATCCTTTAAAAAAATCAAGTTCAAAAAGTCTCTTGTCACCTGTTGATGCATGCCTGTCTAATATTTTTTCTCTTTCCCTTCCCCCCTTCTCTTTGTATCTTCGCTTAACTTAAATTAATGTCATTTATAACTACTCTTAAGTCAGACACCATCTTTGTCCTTGTTTGTACTGTCCGTCTATTTTGTGTCTCGTCCCCCCCCGCCCTCCCCTATATTTTTTCGTATTACGCATATCCTTGTAACTTTTTTTTTTTCATTTTTTGACACTTTTTGTAAGGGCCTGCGATCTCACCCTCTGCGTTTAGCAATGTCCTCAGTGTCCCTTCACCATGTATGCATTCTAAATACTGCTTTAATGTTTTTTTCTGTATATTATCACCTATATTTGGTCCTGACTTCTTGAATTATTTTTATTTAATAATAGTTATTATTAAATACAAAGCATTTATTCATGCTAATTCTGATATGGTCATGATTTGATTTTGATTTGATTTTTTATTCATCCATATCATAATTACAAAAAATACATACGTTAAAAAAACATTTAATACAAGCACAAGTAGCTGACAAGACCCTGCACAGATCTGCAGGGATAAACCTTTAAGCCCTTAAAAAGCTTATTTCCAAAGGGGTTCCTGAATGACATACATGGCCATAAAATTTTTTAAAAATATATATCATTGCACCCGAGTCACACCATACAAACAATAATCAGAAAGCCAAAGCTAGTACTTATGGAGAGGCATCACATTACATTTAAATTGCTTTAGAATCTAAATGCTCCCACCCCCACCGAAACAGGAAAACACAAATTAATCCCTCCCTTCAACATTGAAGCCCAAGCCACCCTCGCCTCCGAACGCGCTAAAAAACAAGCAACACCAAATTGAATGTCACTGCCTCTTAAACTATTGCACCTAAAATTATATAACAATATTTTGCAAGAATGTTCCTTAAATATATTTTTTTTAATGTTAACTGTTTTTTTGTTTTTAATTAAATTTGGACCTCAGACCAGTCGTGGATACCATTAAGATAAAAAGAGCCTGCGTTTGAAGAGCTGTTACTTTTTGTGGAATAAAAATTGTGTTACTTGACCTGTATTATAGAGGTGTGAACCTGATACAAGCTCTGGTAAAATTAATCGACAGATAAGGAGGTCCTAGATTGTGGACCATTTTAAAAATATGTTTAAGCGTAATTGCTCTGCCCCTGTTGCAGACATTAAGAATCCCAATCCCTTGAGAGAATCCCCACATTAATATGATAGAAAGTATCATTGTTAGAATGAATCTTATTACCTTGTTCTGGGCCACTGAAGTTTTTTACACATAGATTTGGATGTGGTCATTGAAAGGTATAACTTTAAAATATATGAAACAAAAAATTTAAAAAGTTGGCCCTCAAGTGACAATAGCTGTCCATAGGACCCAGAAGGACAATAGTCCTTAATTTTTAAAATTTCTCTGGAGATTGTCAGAATCCCAAAAGGATGGAAAAATGTTTTTGTTTGAAAGGTAACTTCCCATTTGGTCCAATACCCCACTTGTTCCATCCTATTTGGACCACCTCATTTGAATCCAATATCTATTTGGTCCAATTCTTCCCCTTTGGGGGTCACAAATCCATTTGTCCATATTCTATTTGGTAGAATCCTATTTGGTCCAAACCCCTTGTTCCAATCCCAGTTGATCCAGTTTCATTTTGTCATCATTTGGTTCTAAATCCATTTGGTCCATATTCTTTTGGTCCAATCGCTATTGGTTCAAACCCACTTGTTCCAATCCCTATTAGTTCAACCCACTTGGTCCAATCCCATTTGGTCCAATTTCATTTGTCCAATCAGTTGGTCTATCCCATTTTGTCCAATTCTATTTGGTCCAATCCCTATAAGTTCAAACCCACTTGTTCCAATCCCATTTGGTCAAACCACTTGTCCAATCCCATTTGATCCATTTTATTTGTCCCAATCTCATTTGGTTAAAAAATCTCATTTGGTCCAATCCCATTTGTTTAAAATCCTCATTTGGTCCAATCCATATTTGGTCCAACCCCCATTTGGTCCACTCTCATTTGGTTTCAAATTTGGTTCAATCCCCATTTTTGTCCAATCCCACATGTCCAATCAATTTGGTCAAATCCCACTTGGTCAAACTCTACATGGTACAATCCATTTGTTCCAATTCCATTTGTCCAATCCCATTTGGTTCAATCCCCTTGGTCCTAATTCCCACTTGGTCTAATTCCACTTGGACTAATCCCACTTGTCACTCCCTGGGCATTTGGTCCAATTCTAATTTGACCTTAATGTATTCTGCCTTTGTCCCATTTTACACTTATTCTATTTCCATTTTGAGCACAGTAAGAATTGAAATGCAAATTGGACCAATATGAATAAACCTTTGAATGTACATGAAAAAGATGATTAAAAAATGCAAAATTAAAAAAAAAAACCAATGACTTCTACTACAGTTTACTTGAAATACAACCTTCCCCCCCCCCATGTTTGCTTTGACAATGAAGCGAACTAGAACTGTTTATTATCCAATTTCCTTACCTCTCTCAGACTTATTTTCCATTTATTTTATGCACCCCATTTTACAGAGACTATTTTGATGAGTGCCAAAACTGCCCTTTTATGGCCAATATAAAGGAACGAATCAAATTTTGAAAATCCGCCACAGAAAAACTACCATGAGTTGCGCCAGCATGAAATATGCCCTGATGCTTTTCCTCCCTCCCATTCTTTCTGGCCCGCCTTCTTGGCTTACTCCCGGGTACTGGCTACACAAAAATCATTATCCGCATAACTGCTATGTCACATGACCTACAACTAACCCGGTCAAGCCGGGCAGACTTCCCACGGACAGACAGGGACAAACCAAAAGGACGGACATCGTTTGCAAGCCGCCGATTTAGCAAGCACAATCCACGCGTTTGTGTGCTTGCGGCTCACGGGGTAGGACTGGTAAATCTCAGGGACTTCCCATCGCAATCCCCCCCAACCTATCAACAAGCCTAAATGGCGAGTTTCCCCTTCCAATTACGCTAGACAAAACTTCACAAGTGTAGGTAGCTTTGTCTCTTCCTCCTCCCCCTCTGAGCTCTTTTAGGGGTTTTTAAGGGGAATGTCAGGACATGGTGGCAAAGATAATTTTTTTTACCTGTCCCTGACCTTTTTGGGATACAGGGTGGTGCAAAAGTCCCATATACAGAAAGTATAAATAAGTGTTTAATAACTCTCTTAGCTTGGATTTTGATGTATCCATTTTGACTAAACTGGTTTGAAATGTTTAACATTTGTATTGCAACATAATGAGAATAAGAAGTGAATTCGGTCGTATGTATTAAGAATCAATTGGTTAGGATGAGGATCAGATTGGATTAAGGTGGGATTTATAGTAAGGCCTAGTAGGACAAATCATGTGATTTTGGAATTTGTGTTGTGGTAAACGTCAGGAAGTGGTCTTATTACGAATATCCTGACTTTTCGGAGACAGGATGGACACCTTTTTTTAATGGCAAAATTGAGAGAATTAATTGTCAATAATAAAGTCATTTAGTGGTATATAATCATGACACATTATATAATCTGGTTTTTGCTTTAATGCTTACGGGTAGGGACAATGGTGCGCTTTAGTAAATGCAGTTGTACATTTTATGGGTTGGGTATAGGTTATTAGTGCACAAGAAAGTGTATGGCCCGAGTTAGGTTTGGGTTTATAAGCATTAAAAGGGAGTAAAGGTCATCATTATAATTAGGATAGGCTAGATAGAGGGGTGAGGGGAGAGGTACAGGGTGAGGGAAAGAGGTAGGGTGATAGAGTTAGGATCATGGGTAGAATCAGAGTTGCAGTCAGTGATTATGGTTGGGTGAGCATCTATGTAAGGAACAAGTTAGGATTGAGATAAGAAATCTATAGTTTACTATAGAGGGTTGTCCATTACTGGTCCCAGCATATCATATCCTCCCCTTTTTCATTTTAGCACGTTTGAATTGACACTTTATGTAGGATTAGTATTTATATAACTGTATTTCATTTCTGTCAAGTACGAATTTTTGTTGAATAAAATTGAAACCTTGGGGAACCTTGGGTTTGGTGGGGTGTGTGTACATGAAATACAAAAACTGAGAAACTGTTTGTTTTTCTTGCAAAGCCTGAGTCTTTGGGACTGAAGTTTTACAAATTTTATGATATCAGGAGCTAAATTTTGGAGCAAATCTGAGGTTTGTAAACTGAACTCAAAATTTGTCCCGCTTTTTTGGCTACTGGCTTCTCAAATTTTTGGAAAAAGAAAGTGTGGAAAAACCGGAATTCATACGTGAACTATAATGTTTATAGAACTGCAAAAGAGGCATGAACAATGATATCTTGACCAATGCCAATATTGGTATGGCTATCTCAGGTATCCTCCCCCCCCCTCCCCTGTTTGACCCCCTCCCAGGTCCCCAGGCTCTCAGAGTAGGCATAAAAGGTGGGGGTTCGGTAGGTTGCCACCCCAGAAGTTTTTGACCAGGAAGAAAAGCTTTAAATCATGCTAACTGCAGCCCTTTTTGCCTGCTCACTGGGAAATTTGCACCCAGGTTTAATCCCCAGAAATCTGCCTCAAACACCACCTCCAACCAGGAAAATCTGCCTCAAACCACCTCCAACCAGATAAATACTGCCTCAAAACCACCTCCAACCAGATAAATCTGCCTCAAACTCTGCATTTTTTCCCTCTGACAAGTGCCCCTGTTATGATCCTGGTCTGCAGGCACCTATAGGCATTCAGAGTTCTTTTCGCCGCAGGCGTTCTAAGAAGGCATTGGCACTAATTCGCGCCTACTTGTCACCTTAGTGGCGTGTTATACGCCTTCATGCAATAATGCCAGTTAATCCCGCCTAATGGGCGCTTATTACACCGATCAATTTGGCTCCGCCCCTTGTTGCAGATTTTTTTGTTGGACGGATGCGTTTTAAAACCTTCATACTTTATTCATTAGACATGTTTAGAAAGTATTCCCATGAGCTGCATGGGTAATGTAAGACAGAAACTGATATCCTTACATGTGCAGAATAATCTGCGTCGTAAGTTTACTGAAATTAAATGATAAAAACCTAAATATGTGATATATACACCGCAAGATATAATTTAAGAAATACGAGAGGTTGTAGTTCTCAGAATTGGATGAAACATACAACTCCAAGCTGTAACAGTACAGCTAAGCCATATAAAATCAACTGCCCGTCCAACTGCCCTTGCGTGCACATAATAATTTACAGTACTGGTACAAAATCCGCATAACAGACGGTGGAACAGCGCGACCAATATGCAAACAACCGGGCTAAACATGCAAACGGGCAAAACAGACGGACCAATGGAACTGACGTAATGGACGGCAGAAAGTCTAGCAGACGTATGTGAACAGACCCACAAAATGTCAACAGAAGGACTAAACAGACGGGCGATGTTAGTCTTAAATAACGGTCGTTTTGTTTAATTACTTGATAATTCAGTATGCCACATGCGGCATTCGGGTTCTTATTTTTTAGCACATTTTTGCTTTTACATAGTTATTCCTTACATGCAAACCCATGGGCCTCATTGGAAATAAACCTGTGACGTGGATTTATTATTTGTTTTTAATCAACTTTTGCTTTTGTTCTACCTTAGATAAATAAACCTAACAGGTAACAGGTTTATTCATCTCAGGTTCTACTGTTATATTTTTATTGGCTGCAATCATAGTAATACCGATAAGAGAGGTGCTTTTTATAGCACATAAACCAGCAGGTCTCTATGCCCTTTACAAATACAAAACTATACATAGTGATGTACAACCATCCTGTCAATTGTCATTGCCTCAGAGTTTAAAAGAACCACAAAAACTATGGTCCATATCACTATCTCCATGCAGTGACGTCAGCCCAGATTATGATGATAGCAGTGTTAAAGCACAAGTGTTGACTCCGTATGACACGGCGTAAGTCGTGTCCGATCAAAGACAGCATTTCTATACACTCGCAAAATATCTGCAACTGATAGCTGACATCACTGCGCAGAGATAGCGACATGGACCATAGGTAAATAATTGTAATAAATAACGTTTTCAGGTGAATTCTGAGGCGTTGTCTTTTTTAAAGACATTTCTTGTTTTAATATAAATTTCAAAATTATGCATTTTCATGATTCAGAATCAGCAGGTGAAATGGTTTCAAATGAATCCAAACAAGCCTAGTCTTAGGTCAGTGAGTTCAAATGAACCATTTGGCAAGCCATCTCAAAACCATATAACTTATATGAGTATAACCAACAAAATAACAAGTGCTCAGATGCTGTAACAAGTGTTACAGGTACATTTCTTTTGGGCAGTGTGTCGTCTTATGTCCTTGGATGTGTGTTATACTCCATTTCCCTACCTCCGTGCAGTGACGTCAGTGCGAGATTTGATGGGATGGTCGCACCAGTAACCTGCGCATGCACTGGTTTAATGCGACAGCATTTTTACACTCACGCACAAGGATGACATATTTTGACGCGTGCGTAAACGCTGCATCAAAGTTATGACATCACTGCACGGAGGTAGAGAAATGGACTATACCGGTAGTCTTTCTGTGCATGCTTTTTTTAGTGTCATTTTATTTTAGTATGTTTTTTCTACTGTCTTTTAGGTTTGGTGCCGCCCACTTCTGGTCTTGTTGGCTTTAATGATTATGGAAATAAAGTTGACTGAGATTGAGAAATAGGGTTTAGGGTTCCATCCAGTTAGAGTTGAGGTTAAGGCTATTACAGTAAGCAGGGATGCCAGTGGCATATTGCATGTGGGAAGGAAAAAGTGCACGAATTAGGCTAAAATGATCCAACAACAGGCCGAAAAAAGATAAAAGTGCGGAAATTTTGACTAACAAAGGGAAGGAATTCCTTCCATTTCAGGAAAACTGCATCCCTGGGCAAGAATCGAAGCATGAATTACTAATATTAAAAATGACTTTTTTTCAAAATGTTCTCAAATTTGTGAAAAAATTTAGCAATTGGAAATGTTGATGTCCTCAGAATAATTTATTGCTTGAAGGAACTTTTGTTCATTATACTATGGAGTAGTACTTGAAAAATGATGCTGCTGTCGTTATTCCTGCAGGTGACTATTTTTTCTCAAAAAAGTTCAAAATTATGCATTTTCATTAACATATTCAAAATCAGCATGAAAAATGCAGCGAAATGAGTCCAAACAAGCCTAGTCTTAGGTCAGTGGTTTTTCAGATGGCTTCCCAAATGACCTACAAGTCATTTGGATAGCCACCTCAAAACCAAATGGCTATGTATCATAGCCTACACAGAATCAAGGCTTAAAGGGTTATATAATTTTGGAATGTAAATTTGTGTGATGCTTTCAATGCTCAAAAAGATATTTCTAAACATGGCTCTTAATCCTAAGAAGTACCATGCTTCCTACAAACAAACCAAAAGGAAAGTTTTTGTCAAACTTTATGACGCAACCAAAACATAAAACACAACAACAGAAAAATTTGCACAAAACAAAGTGCCAATAGTCTCCTCAAGTCCCACTATATTCAAATTAGACACTAATTCTCCATGTATATTAACACCTATCATTGTTTCCTTTTCGGGCCACTTTCCAGTCACATTGCCAGCGATATCACCGTGGTTACAAGAGGCACAGGTGCTAATAAATTAGCGCTAATCCACGAGTGACACTACAGGATCACGCTATTAGACACATAGTCGTCTGTGGCTATTAAGAGTTGATAAATCACTCCCATACACGTGTATTATTAGCGGTGTAGCCACAACTGCTCCAGCCTGTCACATTTGATACAGATTACGGGGTTGAAAAATGCCAAATATTTTACTCTCTCGAGGAAGTTTGATAAACATGGCAATGAAATTTATGTTATTTTTCTTCTTATCCATTTTATTGCGCTGACGATATACCATACGATGGCGATAATGCGCAGGGCGTATCCCCGCTATTTTGTTTCCTAAATCTTTCCTATATTATCTAGCATGTTGTCAACAAAATGACAACTGTTTCAGATGTTGAAAGTTTGTTGCCGGTGAAAAATAATTTGATGCTTGACATTGTTGGTTTAACTTGTTTCGTATTTCGCGTCCCTCGCACATGCGTCAGACATGTTGTTTACGTTAGGGGCGAGGAAACAAGGCTCATATGAAAACCTGTTAGTTAGTTTGTGTAAATGGGACAACTTAATACAACTTCACTGACATTTCTTATGATTACTTATTCTGTGACAACAGTCGGTGTGTTTGTGTTGTCATGGAAACTGGCATGAGCAAGACTGCGCACCATTGGGAGGTGCTTCTTTTTCAGTCCCCCCTCCAAAAAAAAACAAGCACAATTCTGAACTTTGCTTTGGTTTCACTGGGTTTATAGTAACATTTAGTGCAGTGAGTTAACTGTGCAAGGCACTAAAGTAAAACTTGTTATACTGACACAAGACAAAAAAGGGGTGGAACAAAAAAAAAACAGGGCATGTGGAGAAGGAGGCAGAGGCAGCACAAACATCACTTTTTTTGGTTAAAAATATATTATTTATTTAGGCACTCAAATATGTATTATCCTATACATTCAGGACTAAAAGGAATATTAAAGGCACTATCAGTGATCTGCCCAGAAGAGTCAAAATATTCGAAATTCACAGGAGTAGTCTGAAAGGCTGTAGAATTCACATAATTTTTTTTCCAAATGAAAAATGACAAAAATGGAAGAAAACAGCAGTGTTCAATGATATGAATCTCCATTCAGTTGTGCGTGTTGTAGTAAATATCCGTACGGACATTAATGGCTACAATATCCGATTTTGTCTTTATTAGGCTGCTTTCAGTCTTAATAACTTGCAGGGCATGTTAGGGTAGCTATATTTGTTACAGACATACAAAAATCCGATTTTTGATGATTTTTTTTTTTTGATTTTCTGATTTGGCAAATCACTGATAGTGCCTTTAAAAGGGTATATGGCATAAGAATACCACAAATAAACCCGAGTCAACTTGCATTAAAAAAATATTTAGACAAGACAAACTGAAAATTATAAAAATAGCACATTTGGTTGCTGAGAATATGCCAATTATGTAAAACAACTACTGCTTCATTCCAATAGCATTATCACAGTTAAAAGCGGGTGACCAGATCATAGATTTTTCATGTTTTCTCTCTCACATGGAAGCAGATACTAAAAACCAGACTTGGCAGTATGAGACGTTTCTTGAGTACGAGTATGAGAGTACAGTACGAGTACTTGAGACACAGATTTGGTCCTGAGTCCTTAGTACAGCAAAATTTCTTAATCCTGAGTACGAGAATGAGACTAGCCCGAGTACGAGTATGAGCAAAAGTTCTTATGGGTACAAGTACCCGGTTGAGATGAGTACGAGTACACAAAATGTACTCGTACTCGAGTACGAGTATTAGTACTCGAGTACTACAAGTCTGCCTAAAAACATCCGATTCAAAAAGGCTTACAAATTTTGAGTTAAAAGCGGTCCCGTCCTTTGAATGTAAAGCAACAAAACGTTGTGTTTGTTTTTGTATAAAGTGTCATAGACGTTATGCGTATTATGGACAAAATAAGATCCAAAAAATACTTGATGGCCTAGTTTTTAAACAATTTGTTTAAAATTAAACTTATATTAAATTTGTTCCATTTTGAGAGAACTTGGCAAATTTTGCTAAAAATTGCTTTAAAAAACAATGAAAATGAGCTCTTTTAAAAGGAATTTTTGAGGACAATTTTGAAAAAGCGCCCCTTCTATATCAGTTTTGCATTGTGGGAAAAGGGAGGATGCGGCCCGTAGCGATTTGCGTGTTCACTTTTCAGTTGTTGCGAGCACCGAAGTACCCGACAACAAAAAGTTCAATTTCCCGAGGTTTATAGGGTTCAGACCCCACATTAACGATACATAGGCCTATGAAAACAAATAACATAGGAACGGCCCTCTGATGCAAAAATCTCCATAGAACCCCTTCGTATTCCGGAGATATTTGGACATAGTTTCATTTGAATGCATTCGCTATGAAGACTTCTAGTAACGTTAATCTATCGCGCAGACTACTAATAGATAATAGCTTTGAGTCTGGGACACCAGGACTACTTACTTTCCAGGACGCCGTAGGATGAGGGTGGAAAACTGTCAGATAGCGTTGATTTGGATTTTACATTGCGTACACTGGAGATTGCGCAAATACTTGGCCTTCATAACGATTTACACACCAAAAATATTCATAACTAAATTGTCTAGTTAGCTGACTAGTTTATAATATAGGTTTATGTTTGGAAAAAAAGACGCAAAAAAACGTGAAAAAAATACGAGCCATACAAGCAATTTCTTACCTTTTCACGTGGCTCAATTCTCGATTGGTGCTGTCAAGTCATGCCACACGCCAGCTACAAAAAACTAGTGAGCTAATGGCTTTTTTGTAGGAAACCATTTCTAAATAGACGGACCACATGATTCGTTGATTTCGCATATCCAAGGTACCACGAAACCGTTTTTTCATTCCTGTGTCAAAGCTATCGCCAGAGCCTTTAACACAGCGCTTGATGCTAGGGAGTCAAAGACGTGTGCATGTCTAAGAATAGCCGCCATATTATTAGCGATGCAGAAACGGAATAGGTGGCGCTGTGTGCCAGCTATACAGATTGCTATGGCAGCGTAAATGTATGTGCGCTATACCAGAATGCCTAAAAATGTGTCCTTCTTGGCAGCACATATAACCCACCATCCACTAAAAAACTCTGGGATCTTTCACCATTTCAAGCATCAATGGAAATGATGAAAAATCGCTTAGGTCACAAAATTGGTATTTTTTCAGCAACCATTATGCTATTTACAGGATTCTTTTAATACTTTCTTTTAAAAAGGGTGCTTGTTTCAGGGTTGTATTTTTGGGTCACCCTGTATGTTTTAAATACTTCTTGAAACAGTATTACCATCAAGCAGAAAATGAGGACTTGGCAGCGATTCCAATAAGGATTTAGTTTATTTCTCAACAAATCAAACTGCCTGGACCAAGTTTCATCATCCAATCAAGTCCTTTCTTCCAAATACCAGCACATTTTGATCCCAAAATGTAACACATATTCCATGGCAGCCATTCAGGTGTATCCTGCATGCATAACCAACCCCACAAAATAACCTCATAGTCACCGGCAATGTTCATGGTCGATCGATTGTCATCATATACACAATGAGCTGGAGTTGTCTCAACTCCCATGGCACAGTTCAGTAACTTCCATTCATCAGTGTATTTAGAAAATACACCTCCTGGTTTTTGGGTATGATATATGATGCCCAGAGCACACAAGGTCAGTTCATGTCAATGCATGTACAAGTACAACCCACTGAACTGTGTCCTTGGAGGATGAGCATATTGTAACTCATAGTGATAGTTGTAGTAAGCAGTAGTGTATAGGAACTTTATTCCCTAAAACTATTGATTCAAGTATCCCAAAACAACACCTTTCTGCCAGATCAGTTTGCATAGCATTAGATTAAGACTGCAGATAGAAAGGTTGCTGGTTCCAGTCCCCGTGAAACTTAATCAGTCTGAATATGTCTATAAAGAGAAGTTAGAATCAATGATAAAATCAGCGTAATAAAACACATCGGCAGTGTGTGGTATACTGGGGTTGGTTATCCTAAAAAATATCACACCCTGCACCTTGGAGTTCACTCAGGGCTCAAGAACATCTGAGGAAACAACTAGTACAAGCTAATCAAAGTGGACAGGAGTTTGACCAGTGTCCTTCACAATAATTTGTGTTGTCATTTGTCTCTATGCCTTTATCCTCATTAAGCTTATCTCAAATCCATGAAAACTCAGTAACTTGTAGTAATTAAAGGGATTAGCAGCAATTTGCTAATCCAAAACATAAAAAAAATTATCAAAATTCATATTTTGTATTTTTGTTACTGGCATGGATATGCAAACATAACCTACAAGTGGTTGAAGATAAGGACTTAAGGATAAGGCAGTAATTTTTTTAATCCAATTCTTTAATTTCTATACGTGCGTACCAAAATTCCAACTTGAGATCAAAAAAGCCTTTCTCGGTGAATATCCCAGATTTTAAGCGTGATATTGTGCATCATGATCAATACAGTTTGACCTCAAACACAAATATTATCGATCTTTGTTTATTCTGTGCTAGTGCAAACCACAATCAGCTGTTTATTGTAGATTTTGAGACGTCATCGCTATCGTCTATTTACAGGAGACAGTATGACAAATTTCCTCAAATACTTCATTTTTTTCACTATTTTGGTGGTTTATTTCTACATTAAAGCAGTTATATGTAGAATCGTACACACTTATCCCTGATTTATAAGTTAAAACAAATGAATTCCAAATTTGTCGATTCTTTTGCAATATCGCTGGTAATCCCTTTAACAAACACCACCAGTGCAACACTTAAGGGATTCAATCCGACTACACACTACTTCATCAGTTCCACAAGATTAGACAAACTTAGTAACATTGTTGGATCTCTTCAATGACAACACAACAGACACATTCACAATTTTTTTTGAAGTGACCAAACACTTAAAAATAACTAATAAATAAAGGTAAAGAAGACCATTTGCCCTTTCATGTGGTTTACATTGAAAATCTGTTCAAAAACATCCCATTTGCAAAATAAGTGACATGCTTTTTATAAAACAATATTATGGTTTTTTAACATACAAAAGATACAGAATGTGTCAAAAATGGCTTCTCAAAGCACTATCAAAGAACCCACACCCTATAGTTGCTACTTTACACCAATTGAAGAAAAAATGCAGTCTCCCCATGCAGGTAACAGGATCCCACATCCCGGGGTGCCTTGTGGACCGGGGGACGATCCAAACTACAATGGCATGGGGTCCAGGGGGCTGGGTTAGGCTTTAAAGCAATATTAGCACATTTTTTGAGAGCGCCCCCAATTTTCAAAATTTGATATTTTTGCAGGTTACGTTGGTATTGTCTAGGAACTATACCTGCGAACGAGAATGCTAAAAAATGGCGTATTTATCACAAAATAAGCATTTTGTTAATAAGAATTGGGATCCTAGATTGGACTTAATGGCCCAGAGCTGGAAATGCTACGTGTCTGTCCGTTCCATGACTTGAATAGTGCAACCTCGAGAAAATAACCTCTAACTTGGCTTGCCTGAAAACTATTAAAAACAAACTAATGGATGAGCGTAGACTAGAAAGCCCTGCGGGGCAAGATTTTTTTACAACGACCCGGACTACCCTGGTGTATCCGTCCCCGCCCACCCCGACCCGACCCGATAATTTAAGGGCAAACCCGCCTGACCCGGACCCGCCTAGCTTTTTTCATGGACCGGACCGCCCACTTTATAGACCAGACCGGATACTCACGTCAATTCCCCGGTAGTTTTATAGAGTTATTAGAAAGTTTTGAAGTTGTTTTCAGATTCAATTGTCTTGGTGTTACTTGCGCTACTTGGTAATTACGTTATGTTCAAAAATTGATTACGGATAACTTGCGCCACTGCCATTCTTGGTCAAAGTTTTTACTTTTCGAAAATCCGAAGATAATAATGACAAAACTTGTTGTAAATGTTAGACTTATCAGTGAATGCGAACGGTGATGAGACGGATCACCTTTCCAGTGGCGTAAATTTCTTTTTGACATTGGGGAGATGGGGGGTTGATTGAAAATTTTATGAATGACTTGGGGTTTGCCGAAAAGATCCATTACTAGCAAATGTACGCGCGAAGTGCGCTAAAATTTTGCCATTTAGAAGCTAAATCGTTATGTGATTGTATTATAACACAATGCGCGCAAAGCACGCAGAAATTTAACCATTTTTAACTAATAGTAAAAATGAGGTTATTTTTGGTCAAACACGCATGAACGGGCCTCAACATTGGGAAGATGATCGTATTGATCCTCCCCCCTCATCAAAATATTGGGGGGATTTACGCCTATGGACCAGGGCGGGGAGGGACGCCCGATGTTCGATACTAGAGTGGGTTGGAGGTTGCCAGGCTCCTGGGGAGGGGAGCTTATGGAAAAATCCCTAAATCGGCATAATATGCCTGATTGATTCCTCCAAAACTGCTTGATGAATTCATTCAATTTTTACCATACGGCAAGAAGCATCATTTAAGCAAATTTTGTTTGCGAACTTTTAGTTGTAGAAGAAATTTGGTGAAAATGCAATTTTCAATTTTCGCACATATTAAAAAATCCTAGACTGTGAGAACATTATGTATTCAAATTTGGTCTCATTCTCATGGTATATGGGGTCTACCACGCCTATTGACTCCACGCGGTCCGAGGTCGGGAGCACGAACGTATATAAACGCAAAACGAGACTACGGCGCTAATGCAACACAAAGGATACCCGACGTATGGACAGGATCTGGCTCATATCACACCCATTTTGCTCAAATTCCTTTCCAAGACTGATTTGTCATAGTTGATCCCATTTTTCAAGATGAAGTTGATGTTAGTTAGTAAAGTATAAGATTCGTTTTATGGGGTGTGGTTTTTCCAGTAAAACCGTTTTCGCACAGTTATGACAGGAAAAATGACCGTTTATCTTGAGCCTTTAACACCATAGAATCTATATACATGTTAATGGGCATTTATATAGAGTGCTAATTTGTCGACCGTATGGTTTTAAGAATGAAATTAAACAAGTTGCGTTGTCGTGAAGGGCGCACTATAGTCAGCAAATCCCAATTGGGTTAGTTTTTTGCAGAAAATCCCTACACATGGGCCCATTTTTCAAGCCCAAACCCTAGATAGGGTCATGGGTTATCTTTCAAAAAATAAAGGCAATGTTTTAAATTTCACCAACAGAACAGATCAGATGCGACTTTTGTCAGGACTCAGGGAATTCGCCGTTGCTGTTCGGTTGGAATGTCATACCCCCCCGGTCCGACGACAGTTTGCGCTGGTTACCTATAGTATAGTCCCTGAAGAAGAAAATTACACATAGACGTGGAAAAAATTGTTATTGAGCTGATTTTTTCACCAGACGTGCAGAATACATCATATAACAACATATCCAAAATCCCCAGAATCCCCTTTGGGGAAAAAATTGTATCCAAGATGGCCGCCAAAATAGCTGACATTGCATATACTTAGCTATATTCTTGGATTCTCAAGTAGATGTGTTGATGATTAGTGTAAATCTAAATATCCATGTTTTCCTATGTTGGTGATTCAAAAATGGCCGCCATTACATATAATTTGCTTTATCTCAACTTCAGCACAGAACAAGGAAAAGAGGGATAAAGAAACACAAAACAAAATCCATATATCTAAATAAAATATATTAGCGAATAATAATAAAAATGACAAGAAACAATTTATAAATGAAATAAATATTAATAAGTGAATAAATTATAAATAATAGATATAAATAAAATAAAGAGAAATTTTGTAAAAGGGACGGGTACAAAAGACGGAACATGAAATATGTATAGGAAAGTCTCTTGATGGTGTTTTTCACACCCCAAAGTTATTCTCCCATTCTGAATTCATCTTTATATTTCTTTCACACTCAGGTTTCCATTTCTGGTACTTGGTTGTTTAAAAATTAGTATATATTGCCTATTGTTTCTATGCCAGTTTCTGGCAAGACGTACTGGTGTAGGCCTATAATAATCGCGTTTATGTGAACAGTATACGACAAAAAAACTGCATTATACTAATCTTTTAAGACCATTCTTTCGAATTAGTATTATATTTGAACGGCGTACTGGTTCTCATTGTGCAGTTTGGGGAAATTTGCAGTTGATTAAGTTCAATAACATAACACTCAGTCATTCTTCGAAATGGACTAAAGATGAACTAAAATTACTATAATTTGGTAATTTAGTTAGAACAATCCCTTTTCGGGATTATTATTGATTTTTAAACAACAACCTCCTATATAGGCGACAGTTTGACCAAGCTTCCTTGCAGAAACTGCCAAAGGAAGATGATGTCGTGAGAAGATAATCTATAATATTAAAGATCGAACTTCGCCATGTGTTTTCCCTGGAGGCGACATGTTGAAACAGGAGGTCGCCATGTGACGCCATGTTAGAATGTGTGCCGTCTGATTCGGGTGATCACCTTCCCATCGTGACTTGACGATTGCTCGGGTTATGGTATTCAACATGTTCAAATGCATAGATGATAAATTTCATTGAAATGGCAAAAAAACGTGTTGTAATAGAGTTAATGCGTATAATTTCGGTGGGGTGACAAAGCATGAATACGTAAATTAATTAAAAATGGGTTACCTTCGACCGGGTACGAGTTATTATTAATGTTGGGCTTTATTATGACATTGCTCCAGTGAGTTGACCTTGTGCTATTTCAATGTATAATTATATTCTTGGTGATGAAAGCGAACAAGAAGGCTACGCAAAACAGTCAATATGATTTAAGATTACGTATTTTATTTCATTTAAGATTGGCCTAATTATCACCAAACGTGTATTTTGGCTGCAAAATTTCGGACCTTTTGTTCAGTCAAGACATTATCGCGTGCCCCAGGCTGATCGCGTGGGTAAGGAGCAAGTAAGTACATGTCATGGTGGGCTGGATTACACTAATTACTACAGCACACATCTGGTGCTCACGATTACCTGTGTTATGCAAATTCAATTTCTTGTGTCAATATGTGGCATGAAGTCCTGCATAAAATACAAACACGATGCCACAAAAACGACATGAAGTAATAGGAGCTTATTAAACGATCGTCATGAGCTGAATGAAATTTCAAAACGGGGGGGGGGGGGGGTTAAACATGTCAAAACCCCCCCCCCCCGTGAAGAGTGTACGTAATCCTATCTGTCCACCGGTTCAGTATTGTGTAAAAGGGGCTGAGTTTCCTTTTGGTCCTATTTTTACTCAAAAAGTCTATGCCAAAATAAAAACACCAACAGAAAAACACCGGCAGGAAAAAAAAAAACCATCTTATGTTGATATTTTTTACGCATTTTATTTCAGGTTCTTGCAAACCTGGCTGCAACATTGTTACTCTATTGTTTTACAAGGGTGACATTCAACGTGAAATGCGGTGTACATTGTGTATAAAATTGCACATTAGTCTATTATCTCACACACACTGTAAATATACAGCCTTACAGCCAAAATACGTAGCATTTAATTAGAAAACGACAGTATTGGCTGTAATTTGGAATAAAGCCAAACTACTATACTATATATCATGACTAATAATTTCAATATAAAAGAAAGTTATATGACAAATATTGATATGCCTGGGCTGAGTCTCAAGTGGTTGGGTAGGGACGGACGCGAGTACGTGCCCTCGAGAATCTGGAGTAGGGGCCCATATTATAGTGTTTTTGCCGAAAAAGGGACCATGATAGCCACACCATGCAGAGATTTAACGTGACAATTTGCCATTTTTCTTCAAATTTTGCCTTTACGAAAATTGGAAATTTTGGTTAAATTTTCATCATTAATCGTTAATCATCTATTTTGATGCCAAATTGGCGCCTTTGTTTCAGTCATTAATTCAGGGGTTCCCAATAGCGGACCCATGTGCCAACTTCGGCACTCAACCATTGATTTTGGCCCTCACTTGCTCACAAATATAAAAGGAAACATAAGAACTTCAGGTATGGCATCAATAGGGAACTTAATATGTCAGCATTCTATGTCCCGTCATCCAAAATAATGAGAACCCCTGCATTAATTTATGCATGTGGTCGGGCGTTAACCCATCTTATCATGGGAATGCAAAACTGACCGCGACACTCCCGTCCATGGAAATATGTGGTACTATAAGCGCAAGGAAAGCTGTCGAGGACAATGATAATGACATCACATCATCATTAGGCCTGAAATGTGGTATAGTCAGTATGTGAAGGCAATTCCAATGATGATGTTATACTCAAAAGGATTTTGCAGAAGAATTTTGAAATGGTCTAGCTTAAAATTTCGTACACACCAATAAAAATATACATTTTCTGAATATTAGCCGTTGTTATAAATTGCGAAAAAAACCATTCACACACGTATAGGCCTCCCAACATGCCGCTCAGACAAGGGGCCAAATCGAGTAAAAAAGGGGAAATTATTTTGGTCGCATTAAATACGTAATCGTTTTGTACAGTCATGCATGACTTATGAGGTAAGTGAAGTAGGTCTACGAATGTTAATTGTATGAAGACTTGCACTGTTTAACTCTTTAAGCGGCAATTTAAAACTTGGTTCATCGTAGACATGACAGAGTAAACTTCAGTTTCATTCAAAGTCGTTAAAGGTGTTTCAGTCCAGTGCCATCGTGCGTAATATGTTTGAATGCTATGTTCATCTTTGTCTATATAACCTATGGTCAAACCGCACCATCTTTTATTAAATCCGTTATATCTGAGATGAATAAACAAAACACTATTTAAAAATTTGAGTCCTGCAGTGGCGAGGGCCATATTAAGGAAATCTGTCAAATTCGAATTTGGAAAATTTGGTGGATGGAAAGTTAAGCTAAAGTAGATTACATAAATCAAAATAAGTTGAAAATTGTCCACATTGTGAGTATTTTGCCCTTTTATTTTGCCGCCAATAGCTTACTCGAAAAACGATTCCGACAAATCCACATCGCAGGCAAATGATGACGTCAAGTGCGACCATCCATAATTTACGTCGTTGTGACCATCATATCGCAGTGTTGCACTTCAATAATAATTAACACACAAAGAAACTGAAACAAAAGATGTCATTCTGTAACTTTTTTCTAATTTTATTATTAATTTCCTTAAAACCTACAATATTACAGGTCAGCCAATACAATTCGAGTCAACACGATTTTTGGTCATCACTTTGACGTCACGAGGAGAGCAAAATTGGCGCTTTTGATCACTTGAAGCCGTGGCGAAAAAATCCGCCCGTTTCTTCGTATGTCCAAAAAGCAAAAATTAAAAATGCCTCTATTTGTTAAGTTTACATCAAATGTATTTTTTTTCGGGATTCGTGTGTCGATGTAACTATATTTTATGAATGTAAGTCAAACTGAGCTTGACAAAATCTTGACATATTCCATTTAGGATGTTGACCCAGACAGCGGCGGCTGCCAGGGGAGCATTGGCAAATCCAGCGATTACGCAAAAAAAAAAAAAAAAAATCACAAACTTTTGGCAAAATGGTGCAAATCTGCAAATTTGGATTGTTTCTCCACAAATTTCACTTATTTCCCCTCTCCCGAAATTTCATACAAGAAAAAGGAAGTCTGGCGCCGGCACTGTCAGGGGAACGAATACCAGAATCGGGCACAGGAGCAAAGGTATATAAGAATGCCTTGCCACAATCTCAAGCTCTATAAGCTGTGCCCGGACGGAGACAAGAATTTGCAAATACTGTAATTTGGTTATAATTTCAGTTGAAAATATCTTTGCACATTAACTATAATTTTTGTTGTATTTTGCACGAAAACCACTTAAGAATTGGAATATCACCTCGATCGGGAACACCCGCTGAAAGTGATGCATGGTTTCGGGCTGGTGTTTTCAAAGCTATAGTGGCATTCGGTGATAGAGAAATTGGGGTCTTGGGTGAAAAGGCAACCAATATTGACCAATAAATTTACTACATGTAAAAAGGGGGTCTTGGGTGACAGTTTGTGAAAATTTTGTAAAAAGTAAAGGTCTTGCGGTGAAAGATTTCAAAATTTGTAGAAAAATGCGGAATTTTGGATAGCGACAGTAAAAATTTAAAAAAACTATAGGATCATTGAGTGACAATGTGTACAGATACATAAGCGTCACATCTAAAATGACCCCCCCCCCACACCACTTCAACATGTTTAATAAGGAGTGTTTAGAATCCATCTATGATGCTGCGTCTCTCTCGGAGCCCTTAGAGAAGGACCCATACAGGACACATGGCGCAGCAGTTCTGAGGGGCAATGGCAACATGCATCGCGTCAGGGGAAAGTCAGGCCCGGTCGCGGAAGAAATTCGTCCCGATCGGCGGGTAGGCCCCAAAAGCGATGATTTTTCATGATTTTTTTTTTTTTTTTTTTTTTTTTTTTCCCCATCAAAATGTGAACAAGTCACGATTTCACCTCAAATTAAATTATCCATCGCTGATATAGGATTGGGTCCCTTTTTGGAAAAAAATGTATAGCTAGGGTCCTACTTCCAGACTCTCGGAGGCACTTCCCTACCAAACCAACCCCGGGGAAATGCCTTACCCATCCCCACCCAATCCGTAAGTTCTCGCGATCGTTTGATGTGAGAGTATGTGAGAGCCAGAATCATTTCCGTAGGTTTAGGGGCCCAAATACCACGACTTTCACCAAAAAAAAATATTAAAAAACAAAACAAAAACCGAGGGCTCTGAATCAGAGCTAATATTTGTGCCAATATGTAGTGATCCAATATGCAAAAATCCAAATAACGTGAATAGTAGAGGTTGGACATGTCAGTAGTGTAATCGTGAATGTAATACCCGGATCATTACAAAACCAAAGCTAACGGAATCTTTTTTTTAAAATTAATTCTTGCCACTCCTCAAATTTGACCTCATTTACAATATCTTCAATTGTAGGTATAATGCCAAAATCAAGGTTGTTAATCTGTTGTTAGGCGAATAAAGTTTCAAGTTGCATTTCAATTTATGTCAGTTTCAATGTCCACAGGCGTGGTATAAAGTGTGTTAAGGCATACTCAACATGATTTTGCAGAGGATTTTGATAATAATCCCCCTTTTCAGCATCGTTGTCAACCAAAACCCCCATTTAAAAAACAACACCCAAAGCCCCAATATTTTGTGAAAATTTTAACACGTCACCCAAAGGCCCCTATTTAGTTGGAGAAATTTGAAAATTGATTCACCCAAACCTTTTTTTGTAGAAATTTCGCTAAATCTTACCCAAAGAACCCCATTTTTCGAAAATTTGCCAATTTGTCACTCTGAAAGCCCCTTTTTCGGGGCAATTTGGCTGTGACCCCTATTTTTCAGTCTCTGTCACCGAATGCCACGGGTTTGGAAGCGCCAGCCATAATTACACCCATATCCATTTTCATAGGTGAGTGCACCCCCCAGGACACAATGTACACCACCAATTTTTGCTATATCACGTTCAATTTCATGTCTGAAAAAAGGTCTTTCAAATGACTATTTGTTGAATTTTGCGCGAAGCGCACTAAAAGATTAATTTCACGTATGAAAATATCTGGGTTTAAGGCTGATGCTTCAAGCTTGGGGCATTCAGTGACCAAAAAGTGCAAAAAAAGGGTTCTGGGTGTGTTACAGTCAGGAATGTTCAATAAACCCCCATGCTTTGTTTGAAAAGAATTGATAGTTATTGTTGGCAAATATGAGTTATAATTTAGTTAGTTAAATTTGACAACTGGCGACGACTGCTTCTGATAGATTACTGCCTCAGGGCGCTCTGTAATTAATAGCGCCTCAGGCAGTGGGCAAGTTTCTGGATGCTAAAACTCGGCAAAAGCAGTATGGTGCGTGGAGTCGGTCAGGATGAAGTAATTTTCTCCATGTCGCTTCTACTTTTTGTTGTCTGTGGACTTAGTTTTTACGCGACCCTGTTGGTGAAGATTAAACGCAGCGTTTGGCGTTTGCGACTATGAAATGACTCGATTGAAGCTTCAACTCAACTTTGTGTCGCTGACAAGCTTTTCAACCCACGCTTGTGGATAGCGTCATAGAGGCCGGAATATAAACCAAGAGGAGAATGCGTGTCTTATGGAATAGCCCAGCCATACCGTTTTCTCTCACACAAAGCGCGCCGTGTTGTTGCTGAGCTAAGCACGCGCGTGTCGTCACTGTGAGGCGCAAGCACACGCATCTAAAAATCTGTGCGTCACGCGATATGTACCAGTGTTGCATTTCCACAGTGTTCCATTTCTGACAGCGCCGATTTTTCCCCCCCCCTGCCATTATTATGCGAAAACCAATTGATTGAAGCAACTATGCTCTAAAAAGATTCCTGCATCCCTAATGCACAAAGCTCCCGCCGACCCTGTTAATTTTGCTTCGGAAAAGAGATCTTGCGTCCGTGAGATAGCATGTGCATCAGTGTGTTGTTGTTTTCACTCACTAAGTGGCCGAACGTAAAATACTCGCGGTCTCATAAATAGGCATAATGACTCTCCAAAGGAGACGATACTTAAACCAATATGGTGGTGCCCAAAACTATGTTAATGAATTGCGTATGCTCATAACAACTTTGGGCACCTCGATTTTGGTACGCGTTTCGGGAGAATCTTAGGGTCTGGGTTATTTAAAATTTTACGTCATGGGATAGCGTCACTGGCCGCAATGTTTGAATTTACGTCGGACTATATTTCTGAACTTTTAAGATCTTTCAAGACTCGCCTTAGTTTCTACGCCGTTATATGGTTTCTTCGTTGGTAAGCAGTTAATTTCCCTACAATCCCCCCCCACACGATACGGTAATGATAAGTCTTACTCCAGCTCGTCGATACTAGGACTTTGTGAACAATCATGGACAGAATTTTAATATCGCAATGTTGGAAAGCCCACATTGTGACCACGTGATGAACATTCCACTCTTGCCGCGACAAATGAGGGTTTTTCGGCTGTTTTAAAATTATAGGGTTTAAAGCAGGTCGCCTTCTCAATAGTTCTGGACATTCATATCACACAAAAGGCAAGAGAAGAGAGAGGGGGAACATTTTTCCTCCCCTGCCCCCCCACTAGAATTAACAATTTTATGAAATTATGAACTCCACCATTCACCTTTTGTTGCATTGTGTACTTATGTTGTCCCCTTGATGTTTGCTTTGATCCACAACCTACCCGTGGTCACCTTTTGGCGTACTATAATAAGTTTAAAACAAATTAATTTCCAAATTTGGTCGATCGTTTGCAATATCGCTGGTAATCCCTTGAACAATACACCACCAGTGCAACCTTAAGGGATTCAATCCGACTACACACTACTTCATCGCTTCCACAAGTAGACAACCTAGTCACATTGTTTGGATCTCTTCAATGACAACACAACAGAACCACCTTCACAATTTTTTTTGAAGTGACCACACTTACAATCACTAATAAATAAAGGTAAAGAAGGACCATTTGCCCTTTCATGTGGTTAACATTTAAAATCTGTTCAAACCATCCCATTTGCAAAATAAGTGACATGCTTTTTAAAAACAATATATGGTTTTTTTGAAACATACAAAAGATACATAATGTGTTTCAAAAATGCTTCTCCAAGCACTATCAAAGAAACCACAACCCCATAGTTTGCATACTTTACAACAACTTGAAGAAAAAATGCAGTCTCCCCCTGGCAGGTAGCCAGGATCCCACATCCCCGGGTGTGGATCCTGGGACAGATCCACACTACATTGCAGGGGTCCAGGGGTCTGGGTTAAGGCTCTTAAAGCCATTATGAGCACTTTTTTGTAAGAGCGCCCCCAATTTCAAATTTTGATATTTTTGCACGGTTACGTTGGTAATTGTCTAGAAACATACCTGCGAACGAGAATGCTAAAAATTCGTATTTATCACAAAATAAGCATTTTGTAATAAGAATTGGGATCCTAGAGTGTACTTAATGCATAGCTGGAAATGCTACGTTTATTCCGGCCCATGATGAAGAGTGCCACCCGAGAAAATAACCTCTAACTTGGCTTGCCTGAACTATTAAAACAACTCATGGATGAGCGTGACTAGAGCCTGCGGGGCAAGAATTTTTTTCACCCGACCCCGGACCTACCCTGTGTACCGTCCCGCCCCCGACCTGACCCGATAATTTAAGGGCCAACCCGCCCTACCCGGACCCGCTAGCTTTTTTCATGGACCCGACCGCCTATTATAGACCAGACCGGATACTCACGTCAATTCCCCGTAAAACGAGTGTTTTGAAGTTGTTTCAGATTCAATTGTCTTGTTGTTATGCGCTACTTGGTACTTACGTTATGTTCAAAATTGGATTACGGATAACTTGCGCCACTGCCATCTTGGTCAAAGTTTTACCTTTTCCGAATCCGAAGTATAATAATTGGACAAAATCTTGTTGTCAATGTTTAGACTATATCAGTGAATGCGAAATGTGATGAGACGGATCACCTTACAGTGGCGTAAATATTTTTCTTTTGACATTGGGGAGATGGTTATGGAAAATTTATGATGACTTGTGGTTTGCCGAAAAGATCCAATTACTAGCAAATGTGCCGCGCAGCGCTCTAAAATTTTTGCCAATTTAGAAGGCTAAAATCCGTTAAATGTGAGTGTACTTAGACAAAAATGCGCGGCAAAGCCTCGCCTCAATTTACATTTTTAAACTAAAAAGTACAATTGAGGTTATTTTTGGGCAAAAACGCATGAACGGGTATCAACATTGGGGGGATTATCGTATTGACCCTCCCCCCTCATCCAAATATTGGGGGGATTTACGCCTATGGACCGGGCGGGAAGGACGCCCTATGTTCTATAACTAGAGTTGGGATTTTGGATGTTGCCAGGCTCCTGTGGAGCTCGATGGAAAAATCCTAAATCGGCATTATATGCCTGATTGATTCCTCCAAACTGCTTGATGAATTCTTCAATTTTTACCAACGCAAAAGGCATCATTTCAAGCAATTTTTTTCTGCAAACTTTAGTGGTTCGTAGAAGAAATTTGGTGAAAATGCATTTTCAATTTTCGCACCATTTCAAAATTCCTAGACTGCAGACATTATTTATTCAAATTTGGTCTCATTCTATGTATGGGGTCCTACCACGCCTATGGACTCCACGAGTTCCGATCACGAACGTATATAAACCACACGATACTACGGCGCTCATGCACACGACGTATACACGCCTATTGACAGGATCTGGCTCATATCCACCACATTTTGCTCAAATTTCCTTTCCAAGACCTGATTTGTCATAGTTGATCCCATTGTTCCATTAGTTAACTTATAAGATCGTTTTATTGGTGTGGTTTTTGCAGTAACCGTTTTCGCACAGTTATGACAGAAAATGACCGTATCATTAGCCTTTAAACCATAGAATCTATATACATGGTTTACTGGGCAGTTATATAGAGTGCTAATTTTGTCGACCTTATGTTTTTAAATAATGAAATGAAACAAGTTGAGTTGTCGTGAAGGTCGCGCTATAGTATGCCAGTCCACATTGGGTTAGTTTTTGCAGAAAATCCCCTACACAAAGTGGGCCACATTTTTTCAATGCCAAAACCCAGATATGGGTCATGGTTTTATCTTTCACAATAAAGGCCCATGTTTTAAATTTCCCAATCAGAACAGATCAGAAGCGACTTTTGTCCGACTCAGGGAATTCGCCGTTGCTGTTAGGTTGCCATTTCCATACCCCCCCGGTCCGACGTTTGCGCTGGTTCACTCTAGTAAAGTCCCTGAAGAAGAAATACAACACATACTCCGTGGAACAATTGTTTATTGACTGTTTTTTCACCAGACATGCAGAATACATCATATAACAACATATCCAAACTCCCCATGAATCCCCTTTTGGGAAAATGTTATCCAAGATGCCGCCAACATACTTGAACATTGCTATAATTAGCTTATCTTGGCTTCTCAAGTAGATGTGTTGATGATTTTAGTGTAAATCTAAATTATCCATGTTTTCCTTTTGTTGAATTCAAAAATGTCCGCCATTACATAATTTGCCTTTATCTCAACTTCAGAACAAGGAAAAGAGGGATACAGAAACAACAATAATTTGTCTAAATAAATATATAAAGCGCATAATCCAAAATGACAAGAAACAATTATAATGATAAATATAAATAAGGGAATAACAAATACATAGATATAAATAATAAAGAGAAAATTTTTGTAAAGGGACGGTACAAAGACTGAACCTGTATTATGTAATAGGAAGTCCTTGAGGTGTTTTCACACCCAATGTTATTTCTCCCATTTCGGATTCATCTTTTATATTTCTTTCACACTCCAGGTTCCATTTCTGGTACTGGTTTGTAAAAAATAGAAATATATATGGCCTATTGTTTCTATGCCCCTTTCTGGCAAGACGTACGTGTTAGGCCTATAATTAATCTGCGTTTACTGTAGCTTTATACGAAAACTGCATTATACTAATATTTTTTAAACCATTCTTTCGAATTTAGTAATTATTTGGAACGGGCGTACTGGTTCTCTTGTGCAGTTTGGGGAAATTGAATTCTGATTAAGTTCAAATACATAACACCCAAGCTGCTTCGATAGACTAAAGAGAACTAAAATTACTACATTTGGTAATTGAACAATCCCTTTCGGGATTATTGCCTTTAAACTACCCTCCTATATATGCGACAGTTTGACCAAGCCTTACTTGCAGGAAACTGCAAGGAAAGTATTATGTCATTGAGAAAATCTATACTATACAGATCGAACTTTCGCCATGTTGTTTTCCCTGGAGCTGAGCATTGCACAGTAGTCGCCATGTTGACCGCCATGTTAGAATGTGTACCGTCTGATTGGTGATCACCTTCCCATCGTGATTGCCGATGGCTCGGGGTTTATGTAGTCAACATTGTTTCAAACTGCTGATAGATGATAAATTTCATTGAAATTGCAAAAAAACGTGTTGTACATTAGTTAATGCGTATTGAATTCGGGGGGTGACAAAGAGTAAATACGTACATTTAATTAAAAATGAGGGTACCTTCGACCGGGTACGTAGTTAATTATTCATCGTTCGTGGCTTAATTATGACATTGATCCAGGAGTTGACCTTTGTGCTATTTCAATTTAAATTATTTATTTCTTGGTGATGAAAAGAGACACGAAGGCCTACTGTCAAAACAGTCAATATGATTTAGATTACGTATTGTTTTTTTTTTATTTCATTTGAAGATTTCCTAATTATCACCAACGTGCTATTTGGTGCAAAATTTCGTGACCTTTTGTTTCAGTCAAGACATTATCGCGTGCAGCCTGATCGCGTGGGTGAGCTAAGTCAGTACATGTCATGGTGTGTGCTGGATACACTAATTAATACAGCAAACATTGGTTCTTCACGATTAACTGTGTTATGCAACTTCATTTCTTTGTTCATATGTGGCATGAAAGGCCTGGATAAAAAACAAACACGCTGCACAACAAAGTACATGAAGTAATAGGAGCTTATTAACGATCGTCATGAAGGCGACATGAACTGTTTCCAACCGGGTGGGGGGGGGTTCAACATGTCCAACATGATAGAGTGTACGTATCCTATCCTGCATTACCGTCATGTATTGTGTAAAGGGCCTGAGTTTCATTTTGGTCAGATTTTACTCAAAAGTTCTGCAAAATAAAAACACCAACGAAAAACACCAGCAGGAAAAAAAACATCCTTATGTTGTATTTTTTAAGCATTTTTATTTCAGGTTCTTGCACAGTCTGCAACATTGTTACTCTATTGTTTTACAAGGGTGACATCACGTGAAATCATTCATGTGTATAAATGCACAAGTGAGTCATGTACTCTCACCCACACTGTAATATTACAGCCATTTACAGCAAAATACTGTAGAATAATCAGAAAACTACAGTATTTGGCTGTAATTTGGAAATTAAAGCACAATACTATACTGATGATCATGATAATAATTTTCAATTATACAAGTAAAGAGTAATGAACAATATTGATATGCCTGGGGTGAGTCTCAATTTGGTTGGGTAAGGGCGGACGCGTAGTACTTGCCTCCGATACACTCTGGAAAAAAAAAAAAGTAGGGCCCATATCTATTGTGTTTTTTGCCAAAAAGGACCATATGCCACACCATGGCCGAGATTTAACGGACATTTTGCCATTTTTCGTCAATTTTGACCTTTTACGAAAATTTGGAAATGTTGGCTTAATTTCATCAGAAGCTTAATCTATTTTTGATGCAGAATTGGTAGACCTTCGTTTCAGTCATTCATTCAGGGGTTCCCAAGGCGACCCATGTTGCCCAATTCGCCGCCACCATTGATTTTGGCCTTCAACTTGCTCAAAAATACAAATGGAAACATAAGAAAATTCATGTATGGCCCGCACGTAGGGAACTTGAATATTTCCCATTCTCTGGCCTCCTTATCCACAATAATTGAGACCCCTGCATATTTATGCAGTTGGTCTGGCGTTAATCTAATTATCATGGAATGCAAGACTGACCGGACACTCCCGTCCATGGAAATATGTTTGTGTACTAATATCGCAAGGAAAGCTGTCGAGGACAATGATAATGACATCACAAATCATTTTAGGCCTAAAATGTGGTATAGTCAGTATTTGAAGGGCAATTCCAATGATGAGTACACGCAACAGGATTTTTGCAGAAGAATTTGATAATTGTCTTCTTAAATTTCTTACAACCCAATAAAAATATACATTTTCGAATATTGCCGGTGTTTCTAAATTGCGAAAAACCATTTCAAACACTATAGGCCTACCAACAATGCCGGCTCAAGAAAGGGCCAATGCGAGTACAGGAATTATTTTGGTCGATAAATACGTAAATCCGATTACAGTCAGCATGACTTATGAGGTAAGTGAAGTAGGTCTACGAATGTTAATTGTTATGAGAATTGCACTGTTTTAACTCTTTTAAAGCGGCCAATTTTAAAACTAGGGTTCATCGAACATGACAAGTAAAACTTCAGTTTCATTCAAGTCCTTTAAAAGGTTGTTTCAAGTCACAGGCATCGTGCGTAATATGTTTGAATGATATGTTCATCTTTGTCCTATAAACCTGGTCAACCGCAAACATCTTTTTATAAATCCTTCTCTCTGAGATTGAATAAACAAACACTATTTAACACTTTGGTCCATTCAGTGGCGAGCCTATCTTAAAAGGAAATATGTCATAATTCTGAATATTTGGACCATTGGTATGGATTGAAAGTTTAAGTAACGTAATTACATATAAATCAAAATAAGTTGAAAATTGTCCACATTTGTTGAGTATTTTGCCCTTTTAATTTCCCCCCAATGCTTACTCGAAACGATTCCGACAAATCGACTTCGCAGGCAAATGGTGACATCAAAGTTATGACCATCCATAATTTACGTCGTTGTGACCATCATTCGCAGTGTTGCCACTTCAATAATAAATTAAACCAACGAAATGAAACAAAAGATGTCATTCGGTAACTTTTTTTCTATTTTTCTTATTGACTTCATTACATCCATCAATATTAACAGATGTCAGCAATAACATTCGAGTAACACGATGTTTTGGTTCATCACTTTGACGTCACGAGGAGGCAAATGGGCGCTTTTGATCAATGACGCCGGTGGCGAAAAAATCCGCCCGTTTTCTTTCGTATTCAAAAAAGGCCAACATTAAAATGCCTCTATTTTGTTAATTTTACATCAAAGTGTATTATTTTTTTCGGAATTTTTGATGTTGTACATATATTTATGAATGTAAGTCAACTGAGCTTGACAAAAATTTGACATATTTCCTTTAGATGTATGCTCCCAGACCGCGCTGCGGCCATGGGAGCATTGGCAAATCTCCAATCCTTAAAAAAAAAAAAAAAATCACAACTTTTGGCAAAATTGGTTGCAATCGGTCAAATGTTTGGATTGTCTTTCTCCTAAAAATTCACTTCTTTCCCCTTCCCCTCCCCGAAATTTCCCCAAAGAAAAGAGAAGTCCCTGGCGTCGGCACTGCCAGGGAAACAGATTACCGATGGCACCAGGAACAAAGGTATATAACAATGCCGTGCACCATCTCAGCTCTATAAGCTGTGCCGGAAGGACCAAGAATTTGCACAAATACTGTAATTTGGTTATAATTTCAGTTTTGAAATATCTTTCAAATAACTATTAATTTTGTTTGTATTTTGCACGAAACGCACTTAAAAATTGAATATACCTCCGATCGGGAACACCGTGTGAAAGTGATATGCATGGATTTTCGGGCCTGGTGTTTTCAAAGCTATAGGGGGCATTCGTTTATAGAGAACTTGGTGGTTCTTGGGGAAAGGCAACCAAATGACCAAAATTTCTAAATGTTAAAATGGGGGTCTTTGGGTGACAGTTTGTCACCATTGTTGGTAAAAATTAAAGTCTTTGGGTGCAAGATTTCAAAATTGTAGAAACAGATGGGATCTTTGGATAGCTACATTGAACTTACAAAAATATAGGATCATTGTTGACATGTGGTTAACAGCCGAACATATCGCGTCATCATCTAAATTGACCACCCCCCCCACCACTTCAACATGTTTAATAAGGGAGTATTTTAAATCCATCTATGGATGCTGGTCCTCTCGGCGCCCTTAGAGGAAGGTACCCAGACAGGACATCATGGCGGCAGCAGTTCGGAGGGGTCAATGCAACAGTGCATCGCGTTCAGGGGGAAAGTCAGCCCGGTCCGGGAATATTCGTCCCGATCGGAGGGAGCGCCCCAAGCGACTGATTTTTTCATGATTTCCCATCAAAATGTGACAAGTCCCGATTTTACCTCACTTAATATCCATCGCCGATATAGGTTTGGGTCCCTTGTTTTGGAAAAAAATGTCATAGCTATGGGTCCTACTACCAGACTCTCGGAGGCACAGTCCCCTACCCAACCAAACCCCGGGGAAATGCCTTTACCCCATCCCACCCAATCCGTACAGTGTCTCTCGCGTCGATATTTAAATCCGTTTTGATGTGAGAGGATGTGAGAGCCAGAAACTTTCCGTACTTTTAGGCCCAAATACCGCACTTCAACCAAAAAAAAATATTAAAACCCAAAACAAAACCGAGGGCTCTGAATCAGAGCTAATATTTGTGCATATTAAGCCTGGAGATCCATATGCAAAATCCAAATAACGGGAATCGTAGATGGATGGGCATTTCAGTAGTGTAATCATGATGTAATACCCGGATCATTACAACCAAATCTACGAGAATCTTTTTTTTTAATAATTCTTGCACTGCATCAAATTTGACATCATTACCATATCTTCAATTGTAGGTCTACTGCCAAAATCAAGGTTGTTAATCTATTGTTACGCGATAAGTCCTCCAAAGTTTGCATTTCACTTGTATGGTCAGTTTCAATGTCCACACGCGTGGTATAAAGTGTGTTTTAAGGCTACTCCAACATGATTTTTGCAGAGGATTTTTTGATAATAATCCCCACTTTATCCCCTTTATCAGCATCGGTTGTCACCCAAAGACCCCCATTGAACAAAACATCAAACCCAAAGAACCCAAGATTTTGTGAAATTTTACCGTTACCACTTCACCCAAGCCCCTAATTGTTGGGAGAAATTTGACATTTTCACCCAAAAACCTTTTTTTGTAGAAAATTTCGCAAAATCTGACCAAAGACCCATTTTTTCGAAAATTTTGCCAAATGTTTGTCCCACGAAGCCCTATACCACCTGGGGCAATTTGGCTTTTGAATACCCCTATTTTTCATTCTCTTTCACCCAATGCCCCAGGGTTTGGAAGCGCGAGCCTTACACCCCATATCCATGTCATAGGTGAGTTCCCCCCCCCCCGACACATTGTACACCACCCATTTTTCTATAATCACGTTCAATTTCAGTACTGAAAATTGTCGTTAAATGACTATTGTTTTGAATTTTGCGCGAAGCGCCCTAAAAAGATTAATTTCCACCGTATGAAATATGGGTTTTAAGGCTGCTGCATTTCAAGCTTGGGGCATTCATGTGACACAGAATGTCCAAAAAAGGGTTTTTGGGTGAAAGGCAGCCAAAATGCCATAATAAGGGTGATTTTTTTCGTGGACATTTGCTAAACTTTTAAAAAGCGTGTCTTTGTGAAAATTTGGAGCTTGGGGCATTCGCTGATAGAGAATGTGCAACACGGTTATTGGGGTGTAAGGCAGCCGATTGGTCCCATAACTAAGGGTGATTGTTGCCAAATTTTGGTTGAGAAATGGAAGAAAACTTGGATAAAAATTATTATATTACAATTAGCAGACTTATCAACCGGTTTAGTGACCGCTCCCCTTCTCTAGCGGTTGCCCGGCTCGAAGCGCGGGCAACCGCTAGTTATATGTAATGCCAGCGAATTGGCAACCATTTTTGGTGGCCATTTTGGATTTTTGAGTTTAAGAAAACATCAATGAGTTCAATTTAAACAAAAAAATTCTTTGAACCTCACAACATATGCAAAAAACATGAGTACCGCTAATTTATATAAAATGAACGCCATTTTGGATTTTGGCGTGAAGGAAGTCAACAGTGATTTAGATTTGTAAATAATTGGATTCTTTGACTCCCAAAACATATCAAAACACTAAATCCTCAACTCTACTGTGAAAGCTGAGGTATAGCTAATTTGGCGGCCATCTGGATAAAACATTTTCCCCACGGGGGTGATTTATGGGGATTTTGATATTGTTGTATGATGCAATTCTGCTTATCTGGTGCAAAAATCATCTCAATACAATTTTTTCCTTTTTTCAATTTTTTCCGGTCAAAACCCCAGGGACCACACTACTCGTTTTCTTCAATATTACAGGGAATTACAAGTTTTCCCAGTAACCACGACATCTTCAGCCTGTCTGTGAAGATCAGGTGGGAAGCGCCCTAGTGGCAGTGCTTGTGATGCTGTATGATTCAAAGAAAATGAAACTGCAAACTCGCGAATCTAGTTGTATAACAAACCTTTTGATTTTTTGAAGTCATTAAATTTACGCAGATTCGTACTATGCTGTCATGTGCATGTGTGTAAAATGGATTTCAGACAAACCAGGTGTGAGAAATGGGGCGAGCACTCCCAATTACTGCATACTAAGTCTTCAGGTCACGAACCGTCGCCGGAAAATGTGTGTGAGGTTTGAAACTAGATAAAACCAGGCCAGTCCCAGATATACCTTTTCATATATGTTGCTCTGCTTTTGTAACAGCTTAAAATTATTTCCCCGGACCGAAGCACTATAGCCCCGACTCCGACCTAAACCCGACCCTTCCAAATGATCCCCGGACCGGACCGGGAATAATGTGCTAAAATGCCCCCCACCCGTTCGGTCCGGTCCGGGTTCGGTCCGGGTCCGGGGAATGTTCGGGGTTCGGGTGGCCCCGCAGGCTCTAGCGTAGACACGTACATGGCGCGATTTCCCAGCTGTTTCACATTGGAAGGCCGTTTCCAGCAGCCATTGTATTAATTATTATCGGGGATCCCCGATAATAATTATTCTTGTACAAAATTCCTTCGTTTGTGACACATAGACATTTTCGAGCTTAACCATTCACAGGTATAGTTTACTAGCCAGTTACCAATGCAATCCGGTAAAAATCTCCAATTTTTTGAAAAATGTGTATGTGTGAAAGAGACAGGGTCATTTCCAGAAAGAAGTGCCCCCAATTTCCTCTGAAACGTTCTTGATCGGTGGTCTACAACCAATCCAGTGCAATTTGAGAGAAATTCATATCCTCAAAAAATCTCCTCCTGTCACTTTCAATGACACATGTACATAGTGTGTATGTGTGTATGAATGCATGTATGTATGGATGTGCGTGTATACATACACATATGCATGCAGGTGTGCATCTTGCACATGTTACGTTTGTACATTTGTATGCACATATTTGTATGCAGGTATGCATGCCTGTATGTATGTATGTAAGCATGTATATATGCATGCATGCATGAATGTATGAACCTATGTATGTAATCATGCAGGTATAAACATTCTAAGTATGCATGTATGTATTTATGTATGTATGAATGTATGCATGTATGTATGGATGAATGCTACTTAGAATTACCAAGTGAAATTCTTCTGTGGAAAAAACATTCATCTATAAATTTGGAATTTAAATTTCAATGGAATAATCAGAACTCTTTTCTTTCTTCACATGGTGGCTTTCTTAACATGGCAACCACCCTGAAGCCGAAAGACAAACGTGAAAAAACCTCCAGGGTTAATCCTCTTCCGCCAAAAAATCATTCTAGCCTCAAGCTCACCATATGCCTGACTTATTACTAGTCATAGGATATTCAAAGTACAATAATAAAAAAGAATACTTTACGCGGCCAGGAAGAGCGCTAGCTAATTCAAACCACTCAAGTGTATCTTCCGATTTCCCACATTGTAACGAAGCAACAAGACCGTGGCAGAAAGGGCATTCTCGGGTTTACGAGCAAGGTGTCATGTCGAGCGACTCTTAGGGTCGCCAAGGAACAACACTATAAATAAACAATACAAATTGTGCATACACAGAGAAAACTAACACAACATTAGTTTACTTGTGTTCATAATGAATGCTTCCCAATTCGCAAATGTCAAAAATGGAAGACGGATTCTTTTGCAACTCCAGTGTTTTTAAAATGAGAAAAAAAAACTGACTCAACTTTCAATTACACATCAACAGATTCTTCAAAGATACAAAGGATGTTCTTGGAACATGTTCAACTTTAGCCTGTGAATCACACCCTGGTTCTGTTGTTTTAATAGTAAACAGTAATTCTAACCTGAATTCAGGAAATTTTAATAAACCAATGTCACTTAAAACAAAGGAATTGTAATTGTCATCACAATGTAACAATCCATATATGCACCCTCTTCCAGATACAATACCCAATGAAATCTTGCATAAAACTTCTACACATCCCTACTGTCCCCACTGGGTACTTGGTACAGATTGACATCCTCAACCCTGGGGATAATCTTTCTTCACCTCAATTCACTTTCCCACAAATAATTTTAGATCAAGAGTTGCCTTGATTTCTTGGAAACATAGAACAAAATTGACCACTGTGACACAAATATTAGCCTAAGATTTACCATGATTTTTCAGGATTAAATAGGCAAATGGCCATTAACACAGAAAGAATTTATCCCAACTTTACCTCTTCACAAAAGTTTGCTCAAATTCACCACTGCTTACATAGAGTAGGTCAAGATTAACAGGCATAAGCATATTTTTGTATAAATGTCATCAGCGTCCATTTTTGCAGACACAAACACTTGCACTGAAGTGATTAAACAGATCAGATGATCTAACCATAAACTTACTGATTTTCCTAAGGTAATCCTAATCCCCATCCTAATTATCTTAACTTAATCCTAATTATCCTAACATAATCCTTATCCTAACTTAATCCAAATTATCCCAACCTAATCCTACCTTAATCCTAATTATCCTAACTTAATCCTAACATAATCCTTATTATCCTAACTTAATTATCCTAAATTAATCCTAATTATCCTAACTTAATCCTAACCCAATCCTAACCTATCATCAGTAGTTTCCGACTCAAGACCCTGGTGATAACACTAAATCTCCAACTTGAAAACAATATCTGAGCTTAACTTCTGTCATCACACACACAGGCTCACTCCAATCAAGAGAATTCATCAAGTCGTCTTAGAAAGGTAACTTTTAAAAACACACCATCTTCAAGATTTTCGATTCGGAGTAGGGACATCGAGCAAGGTGGCTCAATGACACTTGTAATGTAAATAAACAGCAGATACAGTGTTCAGAAGGATTTGGTAACCCTCCACAGACTTAGCAACATCTAACTCAATGAATTTCAATAGTACCACAGGGACTATCCCGGATAGGATTCAGGGAGTCAGATCTGGCGAGAGACTCCCACAACATGCATTCTCTATGTCAACACAACCAGACCTAATACAAGAAACATGGTATACACAATAAGGCACCCGAGAAGACGCGTTAGCACTGATCGCTACCACGGGGGGCAGGACATTTAGAAAAATCATTTAACTATTAAGTCATCTGGGCTAGCGCAACGGAAAGCCGATCCTTGTCTGTTATTGGGATTAATCAGAATGATCGTGTAAACAGGGCATTGGGTTTCATTCGGTTTCAGTGCCGCACACCTGGTGCAAAGTCGGCGAGCGGGTCCCTGGGGTTCAGACGCAGTGGCGGATCCCGGATTCGCGGCTCGTGCGATGCAGACACGCCGAGTTGGCTTTTTTGGGTAAAGGTTGAGGAACTCCATGCAGGCTGGGAAATTGGCCTTAATTTGTCCCTCTTTCGGTGTGACTGAGTCTTTTCCTCTTTCTTCTGGCACTTGACTTGTTAGTTTGGTTAATGTGCCCACTCAAGGAAGTCTTCATGGGGCTTTTCATACTTTATCAATTCATTATTCCACATGCAACATGTATTTCATACGCACACACCATTTGGGTTGAAATCCAAGTTTAATTCACTAAACATGAACAATCTATCTGATTGGCTAATTAAATAATATATCCTATGAATACCCAATCAGGGACATGGTAAGAAAAAACTTAAATGTGCATACAAATAAATAAAAGGGTCCATTTTAATTGGTTACTTAGAGGGGTATATCATGTTACATCATGAAATGAGCCAATCAGAGATACCGTAAGAAAGGTGGTAGACCTCAAGGGGTTAAAAAGTGGCAGTGAATCTGTCACATATTTTATACATATTTCTACTGCATATGATATTAAAATCCACCTATTGCCATACTGAACCGAGTATAGTCCCATGCTCGATTATAATCCCACCCCAGTTTTGAAAGAATCTGAATAGTAAAAAATCCTATTATAATCCCACCATAAGTTTTTTTGCCAGAAAGCAATAGATTACATGCACTTATGTAAGTTATGTTCATTCCTGTTTTGATAGTAACATCTTATGATTTTTTTTACAAAATTAGGTTCATATTTCAGTTCATTTACAGGTGCTTGTTGATTACACACCTCATTTGATACTTGAAAATATCTAGAATAAGTTAAGCTCTGGAAGGCTGAAAGATGATGCTCGTGTGTTTAATGTTAGGTTGGAGATCCCATTGTAATCCCATCCCCTAAATTTAAGTTAATTTCAGGTTAAAAACAGGTGGTGGGACTATACTAGGGTCAGTACAGTACCTTGGAGCTGAAGATTGACAAAACAGTTTTGGCTTGATGCACAGGTTCTATTTGAAGACACTCAAAATAGAGTCGATATAAGAACTGCTATTTAAAGGATACAAATGCAATTTACTTTCAAAGTTCAACATCAACAAGCCGCATCTTTTCCACCTTTGAATTTTACCATGGACCACATTATTTTTATACATGTAAAACCACTCTGGAGGGGGACAACTTCTGGGTATGGCTATACATGAGTATTTGGGATTTTCATCAACACTATTGCAAGCAACTGTATATGCCAACACTCAGCAATTCTTTTATCCCAAAAGAAACAAAGCCATACCTGTAGCACTAATGTCTCTGATCACTTTTAAGTTATAAAAAAATTAAATATCTGATAGGTCTATTCCTTCTCCTGTCACCCCTTCCTCTTCCCCTCCCTCCCTCTACTCCCTCCCCTCCTCTTTCCATATCTGACTTCCTTTCTCTCTTTTTCCCTCCCCTTCTCCACCTTACTCCTCTTCCTCTCCTCTCCTCTCCCTCTCTCACTCTCTTTCTCCCTCCCTCCCTCCCTCTCTCTCTCTCTCTCTCTCTCTATCACTCTCTCTTTCTCTTTCATTCTCTTTAATTCCTCTCTCTCTTATGTAACTATAGGTTTGATAAAACTTGCCAATTTTTTCAAGAGCAATATTACAAATATAACTGACACTTTTACAGTCATGAACTCGTCTTACAAATACCAAATGACGATCAGCACAAGTTATAAGTGGCACAGGAACTCCAGTGCCGTCTCAGGAAGCAAAGAAGATTGCTCATTGCACTATTAGGTGAAAAACGAAGTATGTAAATTTGTCCTATTTATTGCAATCTGTGGGCGCTGACACCCATGATAGGCAGAAGAAATACCAAAATGGCGTCGACGAGTCTAGACCCTGTAAACATGCATTCATCACATGCAACTACATACACACGGCAACACATTGCATGTGCAACTTGAATCCGGTTGTCATGGTTGAAGAAGTCATTTAGTCTTTTTTTCTTTCTTTTCAATATAATTCCATGCAGTTTGATTATTATAGGCCATATTTGGATTTGAAATTCAAATATACAATATGCCTAGTCTAAGAGCATTAAAGTTTCCGATTGATGTGTGCACATAAACATCTTCAATGACTTATATTATGGATGCTCATCATTCAAAATGTGGCACTGCAAATGTGACACATGCCTATCCTAAAATTACATTAATAATGGTTTGTGAATGCATTCAAATCACAAAAACAACAAATCAACAAAAAAACACATTTTAATTTTTTACCCAACTTCAGTGTTCCGATTTGGTCTATTTTAGGAGCACAACTCAACAATTAACAATTCTTCCATTATTCATCCCCTGAGGTGGGGAATAGGTTTTGTCTCTATGGTCATTTGGGAAGAATTTGATGCTTAGGTGATTGGAAACAATGTTAAATTTTGGGGAAGAATTGGGATGAAATGTGGCAAGCAGGGGGAACAATTCTGATTTTCTGGAAAAATAGACACCCCTGTTAACAAGATTGTTAAAAAAAACATTGATAACACAAATTGGCCATGAATTTTGATGCAGATTAACTATTGAGACAAAATGACATACACAAATAAAGCAGTTTTTGAATTATTTCACTGGGCATGAGGAAAAGGTAGAATGCTTTAATGCAAAAATAAAACAGCAATATACAAAACATCTAATTCAGGTCTCTTACCCTGTTCACCAGTTTGCGTGCTTGTGGTTGTGGTGGTGCCGCTGATGTTTTTTCCTCCTATTTCATGATTGCATATGTCGCAAGATGAAATTTAGAGCATTATGCATTAAGATTTGGAATTCCACAGAAAGCATCTGTTGACAATTTTTCTGGGCCCATTAAAGGTGCTTGTTCAAATTTATGTCTATGTTCTCTATTGACCGGATGGAGCCTGCCACTAACACTCACCACCAAGTATTGTGGGAACAAACTTGTAGTGTGGATGGGAGAAGTGATAATGCATATTTGCAAGCAATATTCATTCTGTGTTAATATTGATGGTTAACAAATAAATGGCCGGTGTTTTTCTTCTTTTTGTCTAAACCCTTGGAACAAGAAATGGATTTGAAGGCTGAATTGAAATTTCAGGATGACAATAAGAAAAACACACCTTTCATCTGATATCAAAATGGTGCTACTTCTGGATAAGTCGGGGGGGGGAGGTCCCAACAGACAATACAGGAACACACACCTTTTTTAACACACTTTTCTGAGGAAATATGAGACAATATAAGAAGATGCTATAATACACGGATATACCATAAGAAAATCTAATACAGACTCATTTTTAACCAAACCTTATATCCTTCAATGTGCTCTCAAACAATAGACTAAGACCCCATTCACCAACTAAGCGTTAACAAAGATTAAAAAATTGACAAGTTATAGTGTGTACGCTCTTCCCTTTTTCAACGACGATTAAATTTTGTCTTAATTCAATGAAACAAATCCGCTTCTTTCAATTAAGGAAGAGCTATTTCGATTAAGAGATTTACTAGGGTGTACACACACTTCGTTGAATTAAGAGGTCGATGTGATTGGTTACATACCTACAAAGGCATATTTCAGTAGGCCCTTGTTTCAATCTTTGTAGTTTTCTACTAGTGTGGACACAATTGTATCTTAATTAAGTATAGTGGTACGCCACGCCTTGATTTATGGAGAATAAAGGTAGATTTGTGAAACCGGTACTATCCTTTACAAACGAATTGAAACAAGGCGATGCCATTATTTTAAGTGAAGAACGAGGCCGGAGGCCGCGGCCGAGTTCTTCCACGCAAAAAATATATTGTGGTCCTTTCTTGTCGGCCGGGTTCAATTCGTCGTTAAAGGAGAGTACCGGTCCCAAAATCATACCTTTCTTATCATTTTTAAACAAGATTATCATTTAAGATCATCTTTAACCCATTTTGCGATGCTTTACAGCTTGCATTAATCCAAGAAGAGAAAGGACTTGCCAATCACCCATTGAAAAAACTCTCGAACAACCCGCCTGGAACGCAACGATTCATAACGAACGAGACGCAACGTTGGCTTGGGCGCGTGCGAAGTAGCAAAACGCGGTATGACGCGAGCGCTTCACCTAAAAATAACTTCATACGCAGCGCGACGTTACTACCTGGGTTCAATTAAACGAATTGAACCGGGCATTCAGCCAATGAAATTGCTTAATTTTCACAGCTGTTAGAAAACTAATCAAGATTAACTAATATTGTCGAAAATAAGCAATTTTGCAGTGTGTACGGGTACCAAGACCCACAATGAAGAACATTAACCATATATTTCACACACAGAAATACCATACTGATTACCCCACTCCCTTTAGAGCTTCATTATAATTTATGAAGCAAATTATTTTAGCCTTTTGTTTGGCCTATCACAATTGGTAGTCAACATATTACTTATTAAACATATTATTACTGACATATCATGAACTCTTTCCTATTGATACTACAAATATGGCAACAACAGGTTTAAATGGTGTGGCAGAGAAATGAATCAAAATCCTGATGTGTATTTCAGCATTTGAATACCATGATCAAGGTGAACATAATAAACAAACTTCATAGGGTTATATACATACACATAAAGGAGTGAGTTGGACTCTTTTAATTCAGCGAGGAATAGCACATGAAAATGCCTTACACACCATGCAAAAATAGCAATTTGGAAAAAATCCTGATGGGTGTATTTCTCAAACATCGGCGTCTCTGTATATTTTCATTTCTCTAACGAGTGAAACAGCAATTGAATTACTCAAACAAAAACCTCCATTTTTTTTCAAGTTATAAAATGTTGCAATTTTTTTGAAAATATCTCACGATTTGCTTGCTAAAACATTTCACAATTGCTTAGCTAAATCATCTATGATTGCTTTTGCTAGAACTAAACATATCTCATGAGTGCTGACACAAAAAGCTACAAAAATGACACAAGGGCTATCCATAAAGATTCTCCCACTACCATGGAGGCACGACACAATCTGCTCGATTTGGAACTTGGAATTTAAAAACGGTAAGTTATGGAATTCTGACAGCATTTTATGAAGCTATAGCTTTAGTCAACGTCTTTGTCCGACAAGTTCATAATAGTGCCCTCCTACATTCAGTCTTTAAAAAAGAATGCAATGAGGTTACGCCCAAGTGGATGCAGATTTGAATTCCACTGTTGCTGTTAAGTTGGCAGTCCTCCCCCCCCACACACAAAACTGCTACAAACAATGTACCACTACAGCACTGGTGTTCACATAGTATATAACAAGCTATCGAAAAAAACAGCAAAATCAGCCCCCCAATTTCAAACATCTAATTCAGGTCTCTTACCCTGTTCACCAGTTTGCGTGTTTGTGGTTGTGGTGGGTACTGGTGATGATATGTCCTCCTATTTTATGGTTTGCTTGAATACAAAATGTCATGGAGTGTTAGTAGATGGCAAATGACCACATAGAGGCACTTTATATAACACATAAAATATTTCTGTCATTGATTGCGTGGATACTATATCATGTGACAAAAAACTTGAGACCAGTAGTTCCCAAAATTTCACAGGAGGGAAAAAAGTTCCAATTAAAAACCTACTATGTCCCCATCACGGGGAATACTTCATTTTATGGGAACTTTTTTCCTGCATTGGGTTTCTTGACTAGCCTTGAGTTTTCGGTGACAGATAATGGCTCAACGAGACTGGCAAGTTTTTCAAATTAATCAAAATATTTTTATATGTTATATAAAAACAAATATTGACTCCTCTATATTCATGAAATGGGCAAAATACCTCCCTCGGTGACTGGAAGACCGGGGCCACTATTTTCCCTCAACTTCGGTCTCCCCAAAAATCCTGCATACCCACCCGCATCACCCCATCCCTCCTAACACCTCAATACCCCAACCCCCATAAAAGCCTCCTCCTTCCCCAACGCCCTGACAACACGGCCACGCCACCTCCCTAACAGCCCCAGCAAACCTTACCCCCTCCCCAAACACCCCGCAACAGCCCATCCCTCCTACCCCAAACACCCCGCAAATACTCCCACACCCTCTCCACACACCATGCAACACCCCCATGCCCACAACACACCCCTTCCTTTGGCATATAGTTCGTCCTCATGTAGCGAAGGAATTTTGCCTATCAGACCTTTCGTAACGTTTCGATCAGATAGCTTCATGCAGCGGCTAGGAATGTTGAGTTATTCCAGTGTACCATTTCAAAAAATTCCTTAGCAATTTATGCTGATTTTTGCATAGTAATTTAGACTCATTTGCATATCAATTTGCCCGAAATCTGCCCAAAATCTAATTCAAGTCGATGACTCTTAAGCCCGATGCCTTCCAACATGTACATCATTCATGCTTACGGAAATGCAAGAAAACTGACACGGGAGGCCCTCTTGAGGAAGATTTCGTAACATTATGCAAAATAGATACGTAATTAGCATATATTACACCCAATCTATCAGGTCAAGAACTCATTTACCCGCTTCTTTCCCTTATGGAACTCCAGATAATTGTAGAAGTGTGGGGTACCGGGGGATAACAGATACGACTCGTCCTAGTTTACGACTCCAGTAACGAACGACCAAGGGACGGACGCGGCTCAATTTATAGTCCCCGTTCCGAACTTGTGCGGCGGGGACAATAATCCTATAGCAGCAAAAATTTTAACCAAAATCTGCACCAATTTTCACACTTCTAATGTATTATCTTACCCTACTTTTTATATCGGTTGGTGTTTGTGGTTGTGGTGGTTAATGGTGATGATATTTCTACTAGTTTATGGTTCATATGCTACAAATGTCATGGAGTGTTAGTAAGATGGAAACCTGGAATGTAACAGACACTAAAGATGCACTGGACATTAACAGGTTTTCTGGAGTTCACTACCAAAATCAAATGTCACTTCTGCCAAAACACACAGTTAGCGTTTATTTGGGGAAAATATCTAAAAACTAGAATTTTGCGGTTGTCGGCTTTCACGCTCACTTATATTCAAGAGATATAAGCTGTGGGACGCCACATGACTTTGACCCTGGCACATGACCTTGACCTTGCATTAAATATGAGGGATCGCCACATGGGGCACCTAGGACAAAGTTTGGTTCACAAATTGAACTTCAAGTTTCACATTTAGTCATAACGTTACATTGTAGCCCATTTTTCAACATTTTTACAAAAGTTAAAAAAAAAAAAAAACCTTTGACCTCATCAAAAATAGAGGAAGTGCTTGGGTCAAGATTCCATAATTTTAAAAAATTAGCAACAAATATTTAAGCCTTCAAATCAAGGTACTCAAAACACTAGCACATCAAAATTGCTATAAATTGGAATCCAATCGCCAATCCTATTTTCCCAAAAGCAAGCAAACAAAAACAAAAGGACGTAACATACACATGACGTATAACATTATCACAACAAAGCCAAACTATCAATTTTGGTAAACCAAACGAGCATTAGATCTTAATGCATTTTACAATAAGCACATACAAAATGACACTAACTATTAGGGTGAGTATACATTGAAATTAACAGGACTTCGAAATAAAAATGTCCACAAAATCAGCACAACTTTCACTACATCTACTTCAATAATCATCTTACAGGAAATATGCACGATTTGTCAAGCTCAGTTTGACTGACCATCATAAATATAGTACTTACATCACGAACTTCCGAAAAAATAATACAATTTGATTGTAAAACTAACCAAAATAGAGGCATTTTAATTTTTGCTTTTTTGAAATACGAGAAAAGAAAACGGGCGGATTTTTCGCCCCACGGCTTCATCGATCAAAAGCGCCCAACTCGTGACGTCAAAGTGATGACCAAACATCGTGTTGACTCGATTTTGTTATTGCTGACACTGTTAATATGAGGATTAATGAAAGTAATAATAAAATTAGAAAAAAAAAAGTTTACTAGAATGACATATTTTGTTTCATTTCGTTTGTTTAATTATTATTGAAGTGGCACACTGCGATATGATGGTCACAACGACGTAAATTAGGATGGTCATCACTTTGACGTCACATTTGCCTGCGAGGTGGATTGTCGATCGTTTTCGGTAGGTATTGGGCAGGAAATAAAAGGGCAAAATACTAAACAAATGTGGACAATTTCAAACTTATTGATTATATGTAATCTACGCTACTTAAAGCTTTCCATCCCTACCCATTTTCCAAATATTTCAGCATCAGGACATATTTCCTTTACCTAGTAACTATTTTGCATTGTTGTGGGGTTAATAATACAAGTACTGGTGATGCGTGGTCCTCCTATTTCATTAAATTCAAATGAATACAAAATTTCTCATATCAAGTAGAGAACACTATAAAGACATAAATCGAACAAGCACCTTTAAAAAAGTATACAACACACTGATCTAATCAATAGTAGAGTGCAAAATAAGTGTACAGTTTGAATTCAATACAATCACTTAGGCTAATGGTGTTCTGTTATATATCATTATATACAAGAGGTATTCTTATTTAAATATAGGACACAGCCTTTTTAAGAGCCACCAGGAGACAAGGGTTCCATAGTTCATTCTTAGTCATTCATCCTGCTGAAGTTGGAGCATATAGACAAAATCCTGGCAGTTTTGACAATGTTGTTATAGGATTCAACGAAAATTGAACGAAGCAGCTAGGGCATGGTTCTTGCACATCTCAAGAATGTGATAAGAATGACACGCACATATTCAGAAATTCAAAATGACATACACAAGAGATGATGGGCTTTCAACAAATAAACCTGTATATACCCTCCACCAAGTAGAAGGTCACAGCTGTTGGACCCCATTTTAAATGTCTCTTATATTTTTTTTGGTGGCGGCAAGAATTATTATCAGATCAAAAATCAGAAATATCCAATGTGGGAATCTTGCTATAGCCTCTGCAAAGGGTCATTATTTGATGTTATAGTGCCTCTATAGGCCCATTCTCCATAGAGACATGTTAAACTAGATTTTTAAGAAAAATAGTATGTGCCCCCCGCAATGAATTTTTACAAAATTTACACGGGATGAAGTCAGTGGAATAACTATCTATAGTGCTTTTATTCCTTGAGTCAGTGACGGCAAGGTATTATGCAGTGGAATTGCGGGCGCTATTTCAAAGCGCTGGTATACACACGCGCGCGTATTATAAGGCGGTACGAAAAATGCAACACGAAAAAACATATGTCTGAACGTGTTGTCACCGACTCGAGGAAGATAATGACTATATATAGTTGTCAAAAATGTTTTTCGCCATTATGATATTGTTGTTTTATTCTTTGATTGGGTCATAATAATAGACTAGAACGAGGATTCTCAAAAAGATGCTAATTAACCCTAACCCGGACCGGGTCGTTTGCCGACGACGGCCCCAAATGCAACGAGGTGCAATTATTTTATTTTTAACGGCCCACAGATGCAACGAGAGCCAAATTTGCGTTTATGCATCTGCCGTTTTTCCCGGCACAGGAAATAAGTAGGTAACGTAAATAAGGGCCCAGATGACAACGAAGGAAGAACATAGCGTCATGTTCCGGCGACGCCCAGATGCAACGAGGAACATCGCGTGCGAATGAAATGAGAACAGGGATAATAAATAAATAAATAAATAAATAAATAATGATGCGTACTGCACATGATCTGCATGAAATCTGTGATTAGTTCGCCAGTCGTTGAGTGGCGCGATTACGCTACGTAAGTAGTGCGTGCGTATTATGCTACGTCATGCCCCGGATTACGTCATGAATGCGTTTATGCCTAATTAAAAAATAGCCTTATCGAAAAACCGGGGCGCTTCACCATGAAATCGAAATTGTCTATGGGCATTTGTACAAGGTGTCACCCGCCTGATGAAAAGCACATGCGCCTTTGCGGGCAAACCGTCCGAAATGCACCAAAAAAAGTGAACAAGCATCGCATAATTTCCCGGGAATGACGTTCCCCAGGTGAATGCAACGAGGAACATCGTCATTTTCCGGGAAGACGGCCCAGATGCCAACGAGGAACATCGTGTATTTTCCGTTAAAGAAGGCCCAGATTGCACGCAGGGAACATCGCGTTCATTTTCCGGTAGACGGCCCAGAGGAAATGAGGTCCAATGAGAGGAATTTGCGCGACAAAAAATAGTGTTGAGGCCGAGATGCAACGAGAAAACATTTTATGACCGGTACAACGTTTTCGTTGGCTCTCATTGCATCTCCGGCCGAGTTAGGGTTAAGATTAAAGTACGGCATTTTTTTGTTAGTAGAAGAGTTTCAAACAACTTTCTAGACTATTGATTTTTTGTGCGGGATTACGAAACGGGTTTGCTTTGCTGAAAATTTGAGTGTCGTAACGGGGTCAAATGTAAAAAAAATCAAACCTGGCCGCCAAATGCAAAATATTAATTGGGTTTTTTTGGTAATAAGCTTTATTAACTGTTCCTTGAAGCGGAGCATATTTTCAAAATTACAGAATAAGTTCTTTCCCCATCGATCCCAAATTGGAGGAGGTGGGGGGGGGGGGAAAAGAAAATTCAACTGGCCGCCAAAATACTGACCGGTTCCTAAAATGAAAAATATATACCTTCCTAAAAAATTTGAATTTTTTTGTTCACAAATGATTTTATAAAGAACGGACCAGATACATGGAGTACTGTATCCAGAGAAAGGGAGACTACTTGTGGCGATTTCACATCTAAATGCCATGGGGACATTATGTTTCTAGTTTGTAATAGAATAGGAAAAAGCATAGGCCTCGATTGATGGGTTTTGTTAAAGTTTGTGTATAGTCAGGTCTTTGTAGGCCCTACATATAGTCATACTTTATGTATGCAAATATATAAATGTTGTATCTATTTATAATTCTTCCCTGGAGACTTGCCAGCGCACAAAGTGGTTGAAAAAAACAAAAACCCAAAATGTGCCGCCTGGCCGGATTCAAACCGGCGACCCTCTGTATTAATAGCAGACGCTCTTCCTACTGAGCTATCAAGCAGGGTTGGTAGAATAGATAGCGAAGAGCGAATAGCTATCATTATAGGTGTTGGTTCGAAAGGTGTCCTTCGCTTTCCTAGCGGATCTCATCAGAACTGTATATTTAAATATACGATTATTATATTTATACTGGCGAACTAAGTAGTTTAAATTTCAATATATAAATGTAGAATAGAATGTCTGGACCTTCGAAATGACCTTACTAGACATTTGAAAAGGTCTAACAGCATATCTTCCAATATATCCGTAGAAGTGAAGGGAATCGTCACACGATGTAAATGATAGTTCTCTTTCCCATATTGATTGGTACCGAACGATCATGTAGAGTTCAGTCAGCTGTTTTACCACACCACTTCGAAAAAAAAATTCGATTTAGTATGCCTTAAATTCAGTAAACTAAGACGTTCAGATATTAGTAATGGTTAATGCTTAGAACGATAAGAGGAAGCAGGAGCATGGACCCAGGTCAAACGTCATCATTACCCCCCCCCCCCCCCCACCCACCACACACACACATCACACTACCAGCAAAGATTTGGAACCTTTTACTAGTTAATATTATTGACCCTCTATTGTATAATGCTAGTAGTTAGTACTCTCAAAAAGTGGTTTCCACTTTTTTCAATAGGCGCCAAATTGAGGTTACACAGGGGTCCAACTTTTAAAATGACCTCCAATCGTGTTGAAATGTAGTATTGATGATTGGTTAAGAAATATGATGCAAAACATAATAAATACGACGTCTCTCTGTGAGGGTTAAAGATAAAAATTAATAGTTTACAGTGATGGTGCAGCAGGCACTTAGGATCTTGTATTCATATTACTTAGTCAAAAGGATAGAACATAAATATACCTGTTAGTCTTAGTTTACTGATTTTTTTGGAAGCTGTCTCAAAGTAAATTCGAAAAAGGATAAACAGCATTTAATATTCACTTATTTCCGTCACTTTAATTATGGGAATAACCGTAATTATTGATATTGGAGATGCTATTTCTTTTTTAATTTAAAATGAACCGTTAAGTCCCTTTGAAAGAAAGAGGACTCATATAGGCAACCAGCTCCAGGCATTCTAGTCTTAATTTTTACTTTGCATACATAACATCATGGACTTATAAGATATGGCAATAGTGTATAAAAGAAACCTTGTCAGGTCTTGGTCTTGCTCAAACAGTACTTGTTTCTGTTGGGCAGATGAACAATATGCAAAATTTACTTACTATTCCTGTCACCTTTGGGAATTTTCAGTGAAATATTTTATTTTGGTAGCCATTTTGTAAATTTTTGATATCCCTTTCACTCAAAGCCAGAAAGTAAACTGTCTACCAAAATCTAGAAAGTTGTATCAAACACCTATACTTAAACAGTGAGATGACTTTTTACAATCTTGGTTAGACCTATTACCAATAGGTCTCTGGTCTATTTAGTGGCCATTTGAATTTGATTAACATTTACCCTTAGGCTACAAACTTAAAATGAGAAGTGTATAATAAATACTCGCCATATACTCACTCCAAGAGGCAGTATGTTTAATAACAATGAATTATTGTGGGATTGTGTATGCCTATAAAATTAAGTGAGTAAGTTTGTATGATATTTTGGTTTGGCATCTTGAATTGGTTCCAATTTTAACCACTTGAGGCCTAGATTTATGATATAGTTAGTGTTAATATATCAGTTGCAAAAGTCTGTGTAGAAGAGTAAGTTTCATGTCTGTTAACTGTGGAAAAAAAATTTTTACAAATTATAACTTAAAAAAAAAAAAAAAAAAAAACTTTTGGCGGCCATTTTGAATTTCTGAATTTTGACCCCGTCTGCACTCAAAATACAGAAAGCAACCGGCAGTTCGGACGACTCAGGCATCAAAATCAGTCTAGAAAACAATGTTTTTCAAAGGCTTTACTAAAAAATGCCTAATGAAGTTTCTTTTCCATGAATTCCGTTCTGTCCTATTAAATGAGACTTTCAAACAGCTCGTGTAGTATTTTGTTGTTTTTTTTTTTGACAGCTAATTTTAGCAAGGAAAGCACAACAATCTTGTCCAAAAGGAGATATACAAAGTGATAGATATTTGAATTAATCCCATTTTTAATGGAAAATCTCACATCGAAAAGCACATTAGTTTGCAAAAAAAATCAAGTAGTTTATTAAAAAAAAATTAAGTTTCTTTGGGTCTCAGACCACCAAATTCCAATTCATTATTTGTCAACTCATGCTCAAATTGTTGTTCATTGTTTAATAAGAACTTCCAGGTATGTCTTCAAAGGGGTATAGAAATTACTTGGAATAGTAGCCCAACAATTATCGTCAGGCAAAACAAAACAATATAACAAATGACCACAAAACAGCAAGAAATTCTATTTTCCAAAACAACATCATTTTCAAAACATCTTCAATAATTATGCTTAACCTAGTAACTCTTTTGTGTGTTTGTGGTGTATACATGTACCGGTGATGTTTGGTCCTCCTATTAAATGATTCAAATAAACACAAAAAGTACATTTGAGCATGCAGCATTGCGGGGGCAGGGGGGAATTCCACTCCCCCCAAATAAATAAAGTATTTTCCCTCCATTTCGCCCAGGAAAAAAGAAGTCTGGTGAAGCCACTGTATTAAGATCATTTGAAATTATTGCTTTGTGACTATGTTTATGGTTCTCAGACTTAAAAAATATATTGGATAAGATAGGGCCTTAGCATGTTTGCCCTATTTTTTCTATATCATCAACTGACAAATAAAGATGCATAAAGAGTCTACAAAGTTAGCACAAAATTTCACAGAAGCTACTTCAATTAACCATCTTACCCTAGAACTATTTTGCGTGTTTGTGGTGGTTGTACATGTACTGGTGATGTATGGCCTCTTAGTCACGATTCAAATAAACACAAAATTACATTGGAGCATTAAGATCATTTGAAATTCTGCTTGACTATTTTCAAGGCTTTCAGATTTCAAAAGTATATTGGATAAAAGATATGGCTTAGATATGTCCATCTCCCTACTGCAAATATTTAGCATTCAGAAATAAAAGCGTCTCAAAATTAGGCACAAATTTCAAAACATCTACTTCAATAATCATCTTACCCTAGCTAAAATACTTTTGCTGTGTTTGTGGTGTGGTCAACCGTTCGGCGATGTTGGTTCCTCCTATTACACAATTCAAATACACACAAAATACATTCAGAGCATTAAGAATGGCCAGGGGGATGGGGGATTCAACTTTTGACCTCCCTCCCCCCAAAAAAAACCACTTTTCCTTCATTTTGCCCACGGAAAAAGAAGTATGGTGCCATTGACTGATAAGATCATTTGCAAAGTCTGCTTTGGCTTTATGTTATGGTTCTAGACGTAAAAAGTATATGGATTACGATAGGGCTTAGGAATATGTTGCCCTTAGTTTCTAGCATCTCCTACTGAACAAATAAAGGCTAGGCAGGAATAAAGTTACAAATTGCCACAAATTTCCACAGTCTACTTCAAGAATTGTCTTCCCCAGTAGTTAAAACTATTTTGCGTTGTTTGTGGTGGTTGGTAGTACCTGTACGGTGATGTTAAGGTCCTCTATTACACGATTCAATTAAAACAAAAAAGTTATTTGGTAGCATTAAGATCATTTGAAAGTCTGCGTTGACTATGTTCAAGGTTCCTTCAGATTTAAAAGTACATTGCGACAAGGATATGGCTTAGATATGTCCCATCTCCCTACTGACCAATTATAGTATGCAGGAGAAACAAAACGTCTACAAAATTAGCACAAATTTCA
>JAMKCH010001874.1:0-40892 GCA_023653785.1 Ophioderma brevispina
CCCCTCTGGGGAAGAAGGTCTCGAATGGTTACCCACTTGTCACTTTTGCGGCCAGGGGCTTGAGCTGCCCGATCTGGGGGGGAGTGATAGTTTATTTTTTAATCTAGCATTGGACTGCTGTCGGTTGCCGGTGCTGGTGCCGCGGCGCCCGGTTTTTGGGAGGTCTGCCACGTTCTTTCCTCGGTGGTCCGAGTACTACTCCGAGTCGGGCCTGAAGCCCTCTCCTGGCTGTGACAGCCGGAGGTGGGACTTTTCGCTTAATTTGAGGCTTGTTAGCTGCTCCGAGCGTCCGGTTGTTTGGATATTCGGTCGTCTAGCTCAGCCTCCCACAGTTAAGGTTGTTTGGTTCGTCCGTCGGTAACGTTGGCTCGTTCCATTGACTCCTGTAAGGCGTCTGTTCATGACCCGAAAGCTAGCTCCCTTTGGGATCTGAGTTTGGTCCGGCGCGTCTCTTGGCGAAGCCACCCCAATTATCCTTTGGGTTCGGCGTCGCTCTAGTCCTGCCTTTTTTACTCCTTTCGGGTCCCCCTTTCCGGCTGAATTAGCTCGGAGAATTTCTTCTCCTTGTAGCATTTTCTCCGGGTAAGGTGGACTTATCTCTCAGACCTCCGAACGGGGCCGGGCCTTTGGCTTCATTTCGTCTCTCAACCTTTATCTCCCCAGGGTCTCTCCCGTTGGGTTTATCTGTGGTGTTCTGATCGGTCCCCCTCTTAGGGGGCCCGCTCCTAGGTTTTTTGGATCCGCCTTTGCGCGGGGTGCTTCTGGCCCTTTTTTAGGGCCTACGTCGCATTCCAGTCCATTCCAGAGTTCTTCCTTATTGCTATTCCTTAGGATGGGTTTTCTTAGGACTTGGTTTTGCGGGATCTCGGCTCTGGCTCTCTCCAAAATTACTTTGGCTAGGTCATTTAAAAACATTATAAAGTCTAAGGCCTGTTACTCACCCTTGGTGTACTTCACTGGCTAGGTGAGTCATTTGCTTCTTGACTTTTGGAATCTAGATCTTGGTTTTTGTGCTCTGGCGCTTTTGATTCAACCTTGACTGCCATCCTATCGCCTCTCTCTCTGAGATCTCATGCTCCACGCCGACTAAGTGTGCTAGTCTGTGTTGATTGAAATTATTACATTCAGTGGTTGGTTAATGAATATATTTCAGTAAAACATTGGTGTAAAGGAAATCAGTTCAGTGTAATGTTTTATTCAAAACACATTATGTTTTATAAATCAAATAACTAAAGCATTTGACTTCCTTTCAATGTTGACTCCAGCTTCGTTCAGGGCCCGCCCCCCAGCATGATATGGGATGTGTGGGTCCGTGTGGGCTATGGGCCAAAACGGAATTGGGGAGGAAAGTAATGGTCGACAGGGTGTGACATGGGGGTCACTGTCGAGTCATTTTCTCTTTTAGGGGTGCTAAAATGGTATTTTGGGGCATTTCACTTCTCAAGAAGGAGAACTGCAACTATTTCAGTCAACATTGGAAAGGAAATCAGAGCTTCAGTTAATGATTTATAAAACATAATGTGTTTTTGAATAATTTGTAATGAGAGGAGTTCAAAAAATAGGCTCCGAGAATCCAAATGGGGGCGTTGAAACTCAACAACATCGTTATGCCGATGACACAACCCTGCTGGAATTGGTCTTTGAAAAGTTACAGCTATCCACAGAGAAACTGGAAAAAGCCTGCAGCAAAATGGGGAATGAAGATCAACCCTTCTAAATGCAAAATCATGTCCCGATGACCCAAGAGACATCACCCTAACCAGACCCCATTGACAAATTAAATGATTTTGTCTTTCTTGGAAGTGATGTGCCTTCGGTTAAGGAGGCATCAAGAGGAGTACAAGACTGGCAGCATGGCATTCAGTAGACTCAGGAATACCATCTGGAGCAATCATGACATCACATGATTGCTCAAAGTCAGATAAATATACCAGCTTCTCTTATTTACTCCCATTGCCCATCTAGGAGCAAGTCCTGGGTATTTGCGCAAGGCAGACTGCCAAAAGCTAGAAGCTTTGAGATGAGATTTCTCCAGTCCATCCTAGGAGTGAACTTTCTGGACAAAATTAGAAAAATGATGAAATTAGACGCGTTCTGCTGAATATCAAATGCACCATCAAGGCTGCAGTCACCAGGAGACAGCTGAAGTGGTTTGGACATGTCATCAGGATGCCGGAACACACATTACCATACCAAGCCTATACACAAGACTTCAACAAGCGTAGGAAGCCAGGTCAACCACCGCAGATGGAAGGACCAGATCCCCCAAGGACAAAGGATTGGACCTCCAAAATGCCCAATCTATTGCAAAGGGCGGACCAGAATGGAGGAGAATTACTCATGAGAGAGCAAAAGGGACACCTGTCTATGTAAGCCTGGTCAAGGCAGATGAATCTGAATCTATATCGCCAGCCCAGCTACCGTACAAGCAATAGTAATTTTAAACCCAAACGTATATTGATCACCCAGACATAGCTATTTTAGTATCCGGAGAGTCCAACACAGGTGTTTGCGGTTAGCTCGAACAGCTCCAGTCAGGAAAGCCTTTGTACAGATGTACTCCGGTGTTTATTGTTTATGTATTTCATTATTTTTTTCTGATTGTGAAAATTTCTTAATGTATTAAAAACAGAAAGAACAAGACGCACGGCTCCGCCTCGCTGTCAGCGATTCGTGGAAGTTAACAATTTCATTAGGGTGGAGATTTCGTGTGTGGTGTTGACTCGACTTGGCCCTGGAGTGAGCGAGTGGTGGTGGGGGAGTTGCTGATGCCCTGGGGGTAGATTTCTGATATCATATTTTATATCCCATGTGTAGAGTTTGCATGGGCTCAGCTAACGCTTCGGGGGGGGGGTTTGTGGGTTTTTGGTTTGGGGGGGGGGCGGGGTTGGGGGGGGGCTGTGTGGGGTGGGGTTGGGGGTGTTGGGTTGGGGTTTTTTTTGGGTGGGGGGTGGTGGTGGGGTTTTGGGTTTATATATTTTGTTTTTTTGATTTTTGTTTTTCCCGCAGGAGGTCAACGCCATTTATTATAAATGGGGATGTACCCCCTCGACAAAGGGACATACAAGTCGCTTGACAAGACTATTCCTAATGCAGTTAAGAGTCAAAGTAAGTCAAAGGGGGACTAGGTTTTTGGATCACACAATGCCCCCCTAAAAAGTATTCTAAAAGTAACACAGAATAGCACAAAATACATTGATGACTTGATCTGATTATACCATCTAAAAATGTTTGATTGTTTTTCTACTACCCACATATTTGCAGGTTTTAACAGCCTATCCTACGTACCCCAAGCAACCCCGATCGCCCATGCTATTTTGCAACAAAGTGTGGAACAGTGGGTAGAGACCTGCATACAAGATGTTCGCAAATGGTGTGGGTAAAAACTGCTTAATTATGTTACATCTCTCAAGGCATTGGACAAGCACATCAGAGATGAATCTGTGGGATTCAGCTGCGTAGTTTTTATAGCTTTGTTTTTTATCATCCCCCCTGCTTTTAGCAAATGGGATCTTGTCAGTGTGTATCCTTCTGTGGTAGTGGCATGACGTTGGCACAAAACTTTATCTTGGCAGGTTTTTCGATCAGAAAAATGTGTGACCAAGTCCGATAATTTTTGAAAGTTTTTAGGATATACATTTTGTTGCATAGGTCTTTGCTCTTTTACCACCTCCTTGTACAGCAGCGGGTTTCAAAAATGGCTGAGATAGAACGCCTGAAAGATGTTTGGTTAGGTTTAATGTTTCTTGCTCTCGTGTGAAAAGTCTGACTTCGAATCTCAACCAAACTGGGTCGCAGCAGTCTTTAGTTATTGTTTGATTTATTTATTTGGGTAGAGGGTCTTCAGATGAACTTTGGCAAAACTTTAATGTCAAAGTCATCTATGGGTCAAATTCGATCATTTGATTGGATTTGTGTAATGAAAATCCAGGGGGATCTTGCAAGTTGAACTTGAATTATTTTTTATGTTTCTGTGGAGATGGTACAGGACACAAATTGTGGACTTCCTATATCACAAGGGTGTCTTGTCTCCATAAGTCAATTTAATATTTGAGATGTTTGATGTGAGGGCATGGGTGTGGGCAAGTGTGTGGTCTTGTAAGTAGAACAATGGACTCCTGATCTGAAGGTTGTGGGTTCAAGTCCCACTGCAGCCAATGTGTTGTGCCTTTGGGCAGGCCTTTCTGTGTCAAGGCACTTATTGCTGTGAGTGTGAGGTGAATCCAACCACCACTTTGGGATTTGCTGCTCTTACTACTATTGGCTTCTTATGCTGTTGATGTTTGCCCCACAGAATGGTGATCAGTGAACTGGGGGAAGTCTGTAAATCTGTAGTGAAAAACCGCCCTCTCTCCCTGTGGGAGGAATTCATCATGGCCGCTCATTCGAACAGAGGTAAAGGTAAAGCTCATTTAATGAATCAATAAGCCCCTTGTAATAATAATATATATATAGTTTTAGATTTTTGAATACAATTTTAAGGTCATGATTCAGTTTCTGCCACCACAAATCCTTCAACTTGCAGTTTTATTCTGTTGAGGCTGCCGAATTCAAAGGTGGTGGCACATGCGAAATTTCTTTCTCAATTTTAATACCTTGCCTTTTTAGTGATGGTACAAAATCATGTATTGGTTTGTGCCATCTAAATGAGCAATGATCATGAAAAGAACCATTTTTATTTATCAAACTGCCCATGATCTGAAATTGCCAGAAGGCGGAAAGTTGTGCAATGCTGTAAATCTATGTTTTCATAAGCCTGAGCAAGTTTTAAAAGGTTTTTGTTAATTTTTGGTGTGTCCTTGGTGTAAGATTTCAGAGTTAGACTATAGTAAAGACTCTTTTAGAATAAAGCTGTACAATCCTTGTAATCCTTTGATCCCTTTATAGAAGATTTTCATCTAGTCTAATTCCATTGATGTCTTACATGAAGGATGAAACTCATAAGTTTGCTATAATAAAATTGTCCATTCCTAAGGCCATCACTCAAGATTCTCTGGACAAACCCTGTACTGCCTCAGCAACTCCTAACACAAACTTACAAGGAATGGAAGCCACCTCACCTGAGTGTGACATAGCCTCATATGTATGGACTGAGATGGTAATGAGACGCCCAGCCTAGGGCCTGGAAAGGGCTCCAGCAGAGCAAAGCACCACAATGAAGCAGGTGAGGGTATATGAAGGCAGGCTTTTACTTCCCCAGAACTCAACGGTAAGGAGTGTCAGTTTTTGTTTTAATTATTGATAGAAAATTTGAAGAGCTTGTTCCATTGTTGTCTATCATGTTCTCTACTTGATATGGGAGCCTGACACTTGTACTCAATGACTATTAAGTACCGTGAGAAACAGACTTGCAGTTTTTCCATGCTATACCTGAGTACTAATGTTTGAACTGATCGAACATTTGCTGCCATGTTTGCGGTAAACGTCGCACTGCTGTAACAGCGCGTAAACACAACGTTGAAATAGACACACGACGCCCCGTGTACAGGTCGCACGTGCCGGTACTGCGTACGTATAGTTCAAACAATTATACGGCGACATAGCAGCGATAATGCATAGTACAACGTCCTAGCACGCTGTGCTAAATCATTCACTGAGCTTGATTGCCGTTACAAACCAATGTTGACTGAAATATATATGCATTTCCCTTCTCTGAGAAGTGGAATGCCCCCCAAAATATAACCTATTTTAGCACCCCTAAAAGATAAAATTGGTCTCAACCAGTGACCCCGAGTTCACACCCCCTGGTCCGGCCATTCTCTTCCTCAATTCCGTTTTGGCCGCCATAAAAAACGGACGCGTGTACATCGCGCTCTGTTTATTAGCAGCCAAAATTAATCTGATTTGTACTGGACTGTTTTTGTCGTCTCAAACGGAATACTCCTCGACTATACAATTACTATCTGGATATATACGGGATATATACTGTATTTATTAACGCTCTATTTGGGCGGAATAAACGGCGACTTTAACGCCCGTCGGGGAGCTTTTATTGTGTATCTTTTTGGCCGCCGATGCGGTTCATGTGATCTGTGAGGGAAAAATGTAAACAAAGGCAGCCATTGCCGCAAAAAACGTGTTGTTTGCTTGCTTGGGATGCCTTGCTTTTTGTGAGCCTGTTTCTTTTCTTCGAGTTCCAGAACTAATTAATAAACAGTTCTATGGGGGTGATTGGTGTCTAGTATTTATTTCTTGCTGTTGTAGGTTTTAATAAAATAAAATGTAAAACTGCTTTGGAAAATTCTTTACGTGTGTGACTTTTGTTTACCGACCGCGCGGTTATCTTTGTCTCAGTGTTGGCGGGCCGGGTCTTCCCGCGGCACGCCTTTTTTCAATTCAAAAATATCCCTCGGTGCGTTCCGGTCACGCGCGCCAGCCCATCTGGGCTCACTCTTCACCCACTTTTTACGTTTTTGTCTTGCCTCCCGCGACCCTCGTTCCTCCTTGGCGTTCATTACGGGTCCGCTTCCGCGTTTGCTCCGTTGGGTGCTTGTTTCTTGTTGCGGTGGCCTTTCTCTGTTTTTCTAATGGTTCCGCCATTGAACACAGTTTCCCTGTTTTTATGTTTCACTAAGGGAAAGGGGGGTGGTGTTCGGGCTCGGGTCCGAGGTTCTTCCAAGCCGGCCCCGCTGTTTTGGGACACATAAAGATGTTGTAGCTTCGGCTACTTCATGGCGTGTTATTATGGGGGGGGCGTTTCTCTCTCGGGAGTTCCGCACGTCTACCACCCCTCGCTTACCTCCGCCCCCCGGCTGGTCGCCTGGTCTAGCCAAGGGGCTTCTCCGGTGCAGCTAGGGCGGTCTGCTCTGCTTTTTCCCTTGGGGATTTTGGCGGGCTGCAGACAAATCCCGGTATGGCATCTCGGTGGCTCCTAGCGTGCTAGTCGGGCCGGCTCCCTCGGGGCTTGCCTGAACTAGCACGCTGACGACGCTAGCTCGCCTGATTTAGCTCGTTGCCTTATCGGTGCCGGCTAGCGTGGTCTGCTCAGCCCTTTCCCTGTGGGATTGAGCGGTTGCAGTCCCGTCCGGTAAAAAAAAAAAAAGAAGCGGGTGTATGCGATGGTGACGCCCGGTTTCTCGTGCGATCCATCGCCAGTACCGCACCCGGCGCTCGTGGTTAGGGGTCCCTTGGGACTCTGCTGACCGACGCATCTCTTAAAGGCCGTTGTACCGGTCTCGGGGCTTGATTTGTGGTCTAGCCTGAGGTGTTCCTCCCCTGGCGCCCATTACGGGGCTGCCGCGGTGTCGATTATGCTCACTGCTCCCCGCATGGCTAGCCTCTAGCACCGGTGTCAATCTGGCTCGTGGCCTGCATGCTTCACCAGGCCTTCACGGGCTTGATGGGGCGCGCGGCGCTTCGCCATGTTGGCCCCCGCCAAGCGGGGTTCCGTGGCGCGGTTAATGGTGCGGTTCGTCCAGCGCTAGTTCCCTGCACGGTTTCAGCCTTTACGCCACACAGCATGGCTAGCCTGCTACGCCCCGCGTGGTTAATCTGGCTCGTTCTGCTTGCTTCACCATGTCCTTCACGGGCGAGGTGGGACGCGCAGCGCTTCGCTAGGTTGTCCCCGCTCAACGCGTGGTTCCGTGTGCGGTTACTGGTGCGGGTTCCGTCCAGCTCTATTTCCCGCTACGTTCCGCCGTTACGGTTACCCCGTGAATGTTTTCCGTTCTCGTCGCCCTCGTGGCAAGCACCCGGGGTCTTGCCTCCGCGGGGGTCTCTGTGCAGGCTGCAGCATGCCCTCCCAGGGGCGTCTGCTGCGTGCCCGTGCGTAGCCTATGTCGCTACAATTCTCTCTCGGGTTGTAATAGCTCGGGGCTCCGGACTTTTCTAGGGGCTGTTCTCCCCGCCTTCGTGCGCGGAGTACTCCTTTTATAGCGTCTCACCTCCTCGGAGGTGATCGGCTTGGGTTAATTGATTACATTCAATCCATCTTTGCCGCGCCTCCTTCCCGCAAGGGTGCGCTGCATGGTGGCTGTTTATCCGCCGTCGTGGGCGTTGATTTTCGGTCTTAACCACTGCGACTGGTCCCTCTTACGGGGGCTGTTGCTCGGGTGGTGTTTGTCCACCTTCCCTGCTGTTGACTTTCAACTCACGCCGCCGCGACCTGTCTCCCTTGCGGGGATGTCGCGCCGCCTTGGCTCTCGGGCATCCCCTCGGGGATGCCGTAGGTCTCGGCGGATCTCTCGGGTCTATACAAGTTTGCTCTCTGGCAGGGCTCCCCTGTGGGGCGGCCTAGCCTGAGTGGCTTCACCCCTTATCTGGCTGGCATGTTGCCTTGCCTTGGGGTGTGAGCCCTCTCAGCCTTGTGTAGTCCCGGGGTTACCGCGTCTATTCTCCGACGTTGCTCTAGCTTCTGCATGCAGGGTCCCCCACCTTGGGTGTGCTTAGGGTGCTCCTGCCCTGCCAGTGGCGGGCCTAGCCCGCCTCGGCCTGGGCATGGGGCGCATCCTGCCGTGCTATAGCTTGCAGCTTCGTCGGGGCCCAGACCTTAGCCATTATGCACTCTGCCCCCGGCTCCGCTGGGGTGCTTTCGCTGCTCGGGCTCCCTTTGGAGCTTGGGTAGCCTTGGGCCTGTCTGCTACCCTCCCATGGGCTATTCAGGTCTGGGTCGCCGGCGCTTCCGTCGCTGCCTCTGTTGGCGGCTGACTGTTGCTGCCCCGGTAGCCTAGCTCCTTCGCGGTGCTAGTCCGGGCCCGTTCCGTGTGCACCATCGGGGACTTGAGGCCTCTGGTCTCTGCCAGTTAGGCGCTGGGCCATTTAGGCCGTGGCTGTCCTGGCTCTTAGGCTCTGGCTGTTAGGCTTACTGCTACCTAGCCTAGTCCGCTGTCTCCCTTGGGGAACTTGGACTCGGGCTATGATGCAGCTTCGCTGCTCCCCTCCTGGGGATCAGCTGGGCCTAGCGCCGCTTCCGAGTCGGGCCTAGTGACAGTTGCCGTCTGGCGTTAGTCTCTGTTCCCCCTTGGGGTCTAGTCCATGTATCCAGCTTTGGGTGATACTGGTCTTTGGGTCTTTAGCCCCCGACTTCCTTGGGAGGTCGTGGCCTTTAGCCTTGGCGGTCCTTTGACTTTCGCCTTGGCCTTGGCCTAGGCCTTGGGGCTTCCATCGCCTAGCTTTTGCTACTCGACTTAGACCCTTCATCTCCATTCGGGGTAGCTGGCCCTGGTTCTTTCCACGCAGCTTGGCTGGACCCTTGTCGGGCCTAGCCTGGCCTCTGGCCTAGGGCTGATGCCCTGCTGCCTGGTGTATTACCTTGGCCTCCTTCGGGGTTTTTGAGGCCTGTGCCTATGCCGGTCTAGCGTGGCCCCTCCAGGGGCTCCACTGGGCCGGCCTAGGCCTGGGGTAGGGGCTTTATGTCCTTCTCCCTTGGCCTTACACTCCGTACGGGGAACCTGATCATCGCGCCTTGGCTTTTTTCCCTTGCCCTCCGTCCTCACTCTTGTGCGGGCGCGAGACCTCGGTCTACATGCCGGCTGGTGCCCTTGGGGCCTAGCCTGCTCTTGCCGGTCTCGGGCTTTGGTCATTCAGTCTTGACGCTGATGCTCGGGTTCCCTCATTGGGGCTTGGCTCCCACCCAGGTGGATGCCCTCGCCCCTTCTGGGCTCTGTTTCTCCTGCGCGCTGGTGGTTTGGCTCCGTTGTCTAACCTAACCTGTGCTCCCAGGCCTTACTCCTCGCCCCTTGGGGCTAGCCCTTGAGGTCTTTTGACTTTTGCCTGGACACTGCTCACTGTTGGGTCGGTGTCTTGACCGTGGGTCCCTTCTCCCGTTTGTTCGGGAGATAGGGGCTGGCTTTGACAGTTCTCGCACATTCCTTTGGCTCCCGGCTGACTAGCCTGGTCTGCTGTCTCCCTCGGGGGGACTTGGACACGGGTTTTGGGTCGGCTCGTCTGTGCCCCTCATTGGGGCTCGTTGTACGGGCTTAGCGTCGGTCCTTGTTCCGGCCTAGCGTTGGGGCTCGTCCGGGCCTAGCGTTGGGTCTCGTCCGGGCCTAGCGTTGGGGCTCATCCGGGCCTAGCGCGGTTCCTGGGCTTCAGGCCCGGGGTGTGCTCCCGATTCGTCGGGGTCTGTCTTAGGGGGTTCCCCCCTCCCCTCCAGCGGTTTTCAGGCTCCCGTTGTTCGATCTCTTCACTTGCGGGTTTTCTTTGCCACGCCTTCTGTCTCAACTGTTCTGCCTAGTGGGAATCCCTGCGATGGGGTATTCCCTTGTTTGGTGGGTTCTCCGAACTCGCCTTCACTGGCGGCTTTCTCAGTTGTTCTTGGCAGTTGGCTTGGTCTTGTCTTCCCGCCGTGCCTTGCGACTGGATCTTGTGCCTTTCCCCTTAGTACCCTCGGGGTCCTGGGGGCACGTTCGGTTGCTCTGGCTCCTGTCTTTACGATCTGGGAGCCCTTGACATGGTGGCCTGCCCACTTCCGACTGGGGATTTTTTTCCCTCTCTCTCTCCTAGTCGGTCTAAGTCTGTGACCTGGACTTAAAGTCGGTTGGGAGCTTCTCGCTCCCGCGTGGGAATGTCTCTGGGGCGTAAACCCCCGTTGTGAGTCATTCTTCCATGTCTGACGTCTCGAGTTTGGTTGACGAGTTGGTTACTCCCTTTTCTCGAGGCTTTGGTGATCCTTAATCGGTATCTCGCCCGTTCGGGTAGCACCTCTCCGGTGGCTCTCTTCACTTTCTTCTCCTCGGGAGATATTGTGTCGAGGCCGCTGTGCTGTCCGCGGACCTCTTCTTGGTGGCATCCTTATGCCCGTAGCCGGAGTTCGGCTACGCGGCTACTTGTTTGCCTCCTCGATATCGATATGTCGTTCGGCCCAGAAGTTCCTCATGCTAGGATCATTCTGTTCTTCTATGACTCTGTCACCTGCTCTCTGCTTGCAGTCGCCACTGGTTAGGCTTCTGCTCGGGCTTCCCCGAGCAGTTAGTGAGCTCTCGGCTCGGGTCGCCTCTCGGGGCTCGACTCGTGTTTCTGCAGAGCTAACCTCTGGTTTTTCCCCTCTGGTAGACTTCTCGGTGGTTGCCCCACTTTGTTACCTTTCGGGCCGGGATTGACTCTGGCCAGATCTTAGGGGGTGCGAGTTTATCATTAATCAGCCTTGAATGCTCTTCGGTTGCCCGGTCCTGGCGCCGCGGCCTCCCGGTATTGCGGAGGTATGCCTCGTTATTTCCTGGTGGTTCTGTCTACCTCGAGTCGAGGCCTGATCGTCCCCATACCTGGCTGGAACAGCCTGAGGTGGGATTTTCGCTATTTTGTGGCTTTGTTAGATGTCTCCGATCATCCGTTGTTGGATTTTTCGGTCGTCAGCTACCACAGCCTAGGTTGTTAGGTTTGTCCTTCGGTGACGTTGGTTGTATGTTTTCCATTGTCCTGCAAGGCGTCCGTTTCTGACCGAAAGCTAGTTCCCTTGGGATCTGGAGTTCTATCAGGAGAGTGTCTTGGGGAAGCCCCCAATTGGACTTTGGGTGTGGCGCGTCTCTAGCCATAGCCTTTATTACTCTTCGGGTCCTTTCTCGGCTGGATTAGCTCAGAGATTTCCTTTTCCTTGTAGCTTCTACTCCCGGGTCAGGGTCGGATTTATCTCTCAGCCCTCCATCGGGGCTTGGGCCTTTAGCCTTCCTTCAGTCTCTCAACCTTTATCTACCCCGGGCCTCTCCCCGTGGGTTCATCTGTGGTGTTCTGATCGGACCCCTCCTAGGGGGCCGCTCCTCTGTTTTTTGGGTAGGATTCTTTGCCCCGAGTCTTTACGCGGGTCCGCCTTGCGCTTCTCTGGTTCCCTCCCGGATCTCAGTTGTTGGCAAGGCTGTGAGGCCTTGTTCTCCGGCTTGCAGCGGGGTGCTTCGGGCCCTTGTCCAAGGCCTACGTCGCACTCCAGTCTCTTCAGACCTTCTCTCGCCTATTGCTAGGCCTTGGGTGTCTCTGTGGGATTCTCGGCTCTGGCTCTCCTCCAAAAAACTTTGGCCAGGTCATATTTTAAACACATTATAAAGTCTAAGGTCCTATTAATCTACCCCTGTGTTACTCCACTGTCTAGTGTGAGTTATTGGCTTTCCTGACTTTTTTAGGAATCTAGATTCCATGTATTTTTCGGCTCTGGCGTTTTTTGGTCTTACCTTGACTGATCAGATTGGCTGCTCTCCGAAAATCATGTTCCACTCCGACTGAGGGAGCCAGTTGGGTGTTGATTGAAATTATTCAATCACCGGGGGTAATGCATAGTGTTTCAGTCAACATTGTGTAAAAGGAAATCCGCTCAGTGTTAATGATTAGTCAAAACACATTATGTTATAAATCATATAAACTGAGGGCCTTGATTTCATTCCAATGTTGACTCTGCTCCAGGCCCACCCCACAACATGATATGTGCATGCGTCCGTGTTGGCTCTGAGCCAAAACGGGATTGGGGAAGAGTAATGGCCGCAGGGTGTGACTGGGGTCACTGGTTGAGACCATTTTACTTTTTTTAGGATGCTAAAAAATAGTCATTTTGGGGCATTCAACTTCTCAGAAGGGAAATGCCATATATTTAAGTCAACATTCAAAAGGACATCAGGCCTCAGTTAAATATTTATAAAACATAATGTGTTTTTGGACTATTTCCAGGCAGAACACAAATATGAGATATGCATAAAATTCAGGGACGCCCCAGAACAGCAGGACTGATGGACAAACATAGGTATATGTAGTTTTGCTGAATTGTATCTTTGAAAGAAAAAAATATGTGTTTACCGACATTGCTAGTGCCTAGAGCCATGATATACTACCAGTCGCAAGGAGTTGTAGCGAGTTTTTATGACATCACTTCCATCGCTGATTGTGAAACCAACTGCCGATATTTAATCGATAAATCGCTAGCATACCCAAGCGGCTTGACGCAAGCCACACAAGCCATTGACTTAAATTCAACTCAATCGCGCTCAGACGCTACCAGCGACTTTGACCGTTTAGGTGGTTTAGTCAACATTTGTCTTTGTTTTGGTTTGGCATCTATTGACTACTGTGCTTCCGATCCATGTAAGAACTTTGCCGTGGTAACCAATCCTGTGTCCCGGTTTCAGTGACCAATGTCCACCGTCTTCACTGGACCTAACCTGTGGATACGTAAGTTACAAGCAAGATCATATTATCCTGTAAACATAACGGGTTATCTCTACCAATGCAATGTTGTGCAATTAAATGCGATATTTACACAAAATTTAATGTATAATCAAAAACTTGTTTTACCTAATTGGTTTATCCTAAAATAATTTTTTTATGATTTTTCTTTCAGCTGTTGATGCGTGTGCCAGCAATCCCCTGTCAGCCGGCGGTGTCTGTAACAACTACTGTAAGCTCTAACCCATGTGATTGTCCCACAATGCAATGTAGGAAATAGATTGTGACTACGGAAGTAGGGTTATTATTGATTCAGAAAGTCATGAGAAAATGATATTGGGATGGTTTGGGTATAAATTGGGTGAGAAGTAGGACCCATATCTATAACCTATTTTTCTTCCCAAAGTGACTCCATAGCTATACCAGAGATCAGATTTTGGGCAATTTAACACCCTATTTGCCTTTCTTCCCTTAATAAAAAATTTCACTTTTTTTGTAAATTTTGAATGTCTACATTAAATTGACATAGAAAAATTAGGTCATACATACACTGGACTGCCTGAATATAGGATCCATATTTGTTGGCATGTTCTGTATGGTCATTGTGTTTAACCCCCATGTCAGAAGTTTGTAAAAAAACTTAATGGGAAATTTTCTAAGAATTTACAACGTGATAAATAGAAAAGAGATCTTATCCATGCTTTCAGTCCGGAAACTGTTTTAAAAAAATAAATCCAGGTTTTAAGTAGTGTTTTCTAATGTGCAGATTATTTTAATTTGAAAGTTGCTGGTCTTGTTACTTGCCCATATAGCTAGATGCTTGCTCTCAGGACCCTGCTTGAGATGGAGCACTGAATCCGAGTTCCAGTACTGCCGATCATATACCTGCCAGTGTCCTGAATGCTATAGTGGTGAATAACTGTCAAATAGGTGAGCTCTAAACAAACTATTTTTTTTTTGCTTTCTATACAACAGAGGGGGTATTGAGTCAATCCCACATTGCACCAGTTTTTGGGAATTTCACCCACCTCAATTAGGGCATGTATCCCATTCTTATCATAATAACCCTGACGTTTTACCCCATTTTTTGCCCACAAAGCAATTAGTACTTAGGTTATTTTTTTGCATGATCATGAAATTCTTGTGGGTCTTAAACTCTTGAATACTTTTTATCCCTAAGTATGACAGGTTTTTTGTCACAGTGAAATGAGCGCATTGCCTTTGCATGTATTATGGGATTGGTTCAAAACACTCTCTGATCCCCATAAGTATCTCTAACTGATTGGTCACAATGGAAACTTTGGTGATTTTTGAGCAATCAGCAACAGGGTAAGGAATGGTGGTAAGCTGAGAGGGCTAGGATCTTAAAATTGTAGCAAAGCTTACATAGAATATTGGTTATTGGAACATGGAACTATATAAGAGGAAGAATTGGAATCGCGTGATTATGGAATGAGTCCCATCCCGTTACCAACCGCTTTCCCTCTCACACTCATCGCTCCCGTGGTTGCTGTTGCGTAAGCACACGCGCGTCGTCACTGTGGTCGCCCATCACACGCATTAAAATCTGTGCGTACACGCGTTAATTTACATGTTGCATTTCCCCATTGTTCCATTGTCTGAAATCCGGCGATTTTTCTGCAATAATTATGCGAAATCAATCTATGGAAGAAACCATGCATCTAAAAAGATTCCTGCATTCCTAATGCACGGAAAGTCTCCCATATGGTGAAATTTTGTACATTTGGTGGACCCCTGTTAATTTTGCTTAGGAAAGAGATATTTGAGTCCGAGTGACCACAGTGGCAGCAGTTGTTATTGTTGTTTTCACTCGCCTAAAGTCTGACGAACGTAAAATAAAAATACCGCGTGGCTCATAAATATTCATTAAGGATTTTCCCAAATACGACGATAAACGTAGAACCAATATGGTGGGGCCCAAACTATGATAATGAAGTGCGTAAGCTCATTATAATACTTTTGGGCACCTCGACTTTGGTTACTCTGTTTTCGGGAGAATCTTCTGGTCTGGGTTATATTTACGTCATTGTTATTGGAATGAATATATGATAGTAATTAGCCAATCTGAAATTGCATTAAAAGGGCAGGAAGTTCTCAGGTGGATTAATATATAATATTGGTTATTGTTTTTTTAATACAGTGAGCGAACCCTGCTCATCTACCCTTGTAACAATGGAGGCATATGTAACCGTGTTCCAGGCAGCTGTACTGAGTACATTTGTGCCTGCTCAGTATGCTTTGAGGTGATAACTTCTGACATGTTGGTAAATTGATTTCATCTTACAACTGCTTATCATCTTATATGCATTTGCAAAGGGACCTGCAAAAAAAAATTGTGATGGGTGGCCACCACCCTATGATTTTGCAGCCTCCACGTATAACCTGCACGTTTGAGGAATTGGGTTCAAATACTGAATTCATCCGGTGTAACCTGCACCCATCAAAAAATAGCGTATCATCACGACATATTTGAGTAAAGTTATAATGGATACAAAAGGATACCCGCACATTGGAAATTAAACTTTTAATAAGGTTTTTTGTAATGACCACCACATGAGCTTTTTTAAAACACAATGCGACACTAGAAAAAGATAAAATATTAATCAGTAATTGCTTGCCTACTATGTTAAATCCAGTTAATGCTATGTTTAATTTGTTAATTTAAAACGATTTTGTCGATTTATGAGAAAAGCTGACACCAAATCAAAGGACATACAATGTGCATATTTAATTGTGTCTTTGGAACTGTAACCATTCATTTTCATGCTTAGGAGTAGCTGTACTAGTACACTGTATCAAAAACTCAAAAAACATATTTTGCAGCATGTTGCTGGTTTGTCAGAGCAGATCACATATTACTTTATGATGTTGAGGGCTTGGTGCCTCAAAGTCGTATCTTCAGGTCAAACCTAAAAGCCCTTTGGCAGATAAGTTGTAGCATAGCTTAAATGCAAATAGCCCATGGCAGATATGACTTAGTTGCTTTGGGCCATTGCACAGATAAACAGTGGTGCAGATAAGGATTTGTGTTCTCCTCATGATGCTCACATCATATAGACAATGGTGCCAAAACCTGCGTTGAGATATGCTAACCCTTAGGTTATACTTTTTAGAAATATTGTTGATATTTGCGTAGTCCTTCAACTATGTAGTCAGGGAAAGGTGTTAGGGTTGTGGTTTCATTAACACAAATTTGTACTCAAATCTGTCTTTGTCCCTATCCATAGACTTACACGCAGTTTTTTTGAGAAATTCATGTCTATATTCATTCTGCTTTGTTCTCTTCTCCCAGAAATTGACCCATGCAGATCCCAGCCCATGCCAGACTGTGCCTTTTCTGTTACAGACAACAGAATCTCTGTACAGATTATCCCTGTAATATCACTTGCTGCTCATATGGCCCATGTGAGATATGTAAGTCAACCAAAGTTACTGCATTAGCTAAAATTAAACCCCCTTTTGGGACTAATATACCAAGAGGGAATAGGAAGCCGCTCCTTTATTCACTTTGTGTTAAAGAGACACTGGCAATTTGAAAAATAGTGCGCCCTCAGATTTTTTCAAAATCGTTATTTTTGCCATGTTTGTAAGCTTTTATTTTACCCCACCTGAAAATGATTAAGCCGAAATCAGCGTCCTTATGGGTAAACAGAACGAATTTAGATAATTAATGTCGCCGGCGACATTAATTCAGCAGATGACGAAATGGCATTTGACACAAGAAAACGCAGGCCGTATGGATGATTTCCCACTGCATGCCACCCTGTTGAACCGGTCTGTGGACCTTTGTGGTTTTAATATCAATGATTACGAGTCTATATCTTCATGTAATATACACCTTTGTTGGATTAAAGTTATGGAAATCTTAAAAGTTAAGCCTAAAATTATCTGGATGTCTATAACTCTTATTAACATCCTACAATCCCTATCTGTTTTTGAGTATGTTTTTTCATATGTGAAAATGTATCTCTATTCTTCCAAAGACCTAGACTATCATTTGAAAGGCAAATTGAAGAAATTTCATATTTTGTGGAAATTGTGCCAGTGCCGCTTAAATATTTTGTCCATGTGTGCACTCTGCTATGTATTTTTTATAATGCATGTTTAGATTTGATATATTGGTGTATAACCTTTTACTTAACATATTCTTCATGCTGTTTTGGCTGTTTTGCCCATTTATCTCCTCTATGTAAACCAGGAATTCTAGAAAATGAAGCATTAATTAATTGTTTTGCTATTCCAAAGATGAACAATTTGTTAAAGATTGGCGAATTTGAAAACCTGTACACCTACGTTTGTCTTCAAACTAGTCCTAAAACATTTTATGATAAAAATCCGAAAGTTGATTAATTTATTTTCCTTGATGGTATTTTGGTGCTGTTTAGCATTAAATTTGAGGTTTTTTTCAGTTTTCCTTTTAATGTTATGCTGACTTGTCCTATTGACCTTTGACCTTTTGGCAGCATCTGACATCTGTGCTGGTAATGCCTTGTGCTAATGGAGGTATTTGTACAAGAGCTGCTGAGTCCTGCATAGACTTTACCTGCTCCTGTACTGATGCTTTACTGGGGATTTGTGTGAAATAGGTAAGTCCATGACTTTGACCATTATAGTACCTTTGACCTTTTAATTTTATAGCCTTTTAGACAATTACCGTAAAGGGTGTTGCAAAAGATGTGTTGGAATCCACTTTACACCCAAGGAGTGCATCATTATTGTAAACAAACCATTCAAGGCCTCAGTTACTTAAAGTGACAGGAGGAGATTTTTTTTAGGATTTTAAGATCAGAACCCTGAGCTGAGTTTCCTTTACCGCAATGTTGACGGAAACATATCCTTTTCCTTCTGAGAAGTGAAATGCCCCAAATACAATAACACCCTAAAAAGAATGGACCGTCCCTCCCGGACCCCAGGTCCACCCTGTCGACCATCACACTTCCTCAATTTCCGTTTTGGCCAGCTAGCAAACGGACGTGTCCCACGATCGCGGTCCATTTCTACTGCCAAACTTGAGATTTTTGATAATCAGACTGTGTCCTTCTTGCGGATCTCCTAATACTACTACCACACCACTACCTTGTATATATAAGGATTATTATACTTAAGGAATAAGCCCTCTTTGGACGGCAAAATACAAAACGTGGATTTATACCATCCGACGGAGAGCTTCTTGTGTTGTATCCTTTTTTTTGAACCGCCATGCTATCATGTGATTTTTGTGGGCGGGAAAAAAGGTAAACAAGGCAGCCATTGCCGCCACGGTTTGCGTGCTTTGGATGCCTTGCTTTGTTGTGAGCCTGTTCTGTTTCTGTGTGGTTTCTACTATCATGGAACAGTTCTTATATGGGTGAAGTGTGTCATTTATGTTTATATATTGCTTTTGTGTAATTTAATAACATTGATGTGAAATGCAACTTAGAAACTTTTCTCTCTTTAACCGTTTGTGACTAAGTTACCGAGACGGTTTCCTAGTCCCTTCGTTTACGGTGTCGGGAGTCCCTCCACGGCACGTTTAAATTTTTTCTTATCTTTTCTGGACACGCTGTAATCCATCTGGCTCGCGTCACCTCCCACCTTACCCCCCACCACCGTTATGTTGTCGCATAAATGCGCACGGTGTCCCACCTTCATTCATAGGTCTTTGTGATGCTCCATCCTCCTTTGCGTTATCCATCGGCAATGCTCCCGCACCGACCTGTGCTGTCTTCTGCTGGGGATGAACGTGCTCAATGGGCGACCATTGAGCGCGGTTTCTCTTCCGTTTCACTTAGGGAAAGGGGGGGTGTGCTCGGCGGCTCCGGTCCGGGTATCTTCTCGGGCAGCTCCGGCTGCCCTGGGACTCCCGAATGTGAAGTATCTTCGGTTTGCTTCGCAGTGTGTTTCTCGGGCGTCTCCCGCGGGAGTTCGCCGTCAACACGCCAAGGTACCCCGGCGCTGGGCTTCGCCTGGTTTAGCTCTCGGGCTTTACGGGCAGGCTATCGCGGTTCACCATGCCAATACCCAAGGGGTTGCGGCGTCGGTGAACACTCCGGTGGTGGTGGAGTGGTGAATGTTGACTCCCGGTGACCGGGCCATCCTCGCCGCTAGTGTTTTGATGCCTAACATAGTCGTTGTCCCGGTGTCTTCCGTGCGCCGCGACCGCGACTACGTAGCTGTCCACCACGAGGTCTAGCTCTGCGGGTATAAAAGACCCGAGTACCAGCTTCGGTTGTCCCTTCACGGGCTAACCCAGCAGGTGTCATCCCGCTACCACAACATCCTCTCATGACTAGCCTTGCTTCTTCACTCGCGATGCCACCTCAGCTGGTACCGCATACCGCGCCGGGCCCCACCGGGTCCTGGTTTGGTGCTTTCCCACGCAGGTTGTGCCCCCTTTGACGCCCCATCTGACCCCCGTCATCTTTGGCCTCTCATGTCCTGGTACAACCTTCCTGGTGACCGTTTCGGGTATCCCGTACCAGTTCCTCTATGGTAGTCCGCCTGTGGCGGGGGCCCCTGTGGTGCCCCATGCCGCCGGCGCTCCTACAGGGCAGCCTCTGTGGCTTGCTCCTGCGGGTGCTTCGTACCCGCGCAGAAGACCTGCACGGGTTACGCTGCGCCCCCCGTACGTTGCCTACCCCACCCCAGCTGGGCTTGACGCTGGGGTTGGATCCATCGGGTATGGTTTTTTTCAACCGGGGCTCCCACTTGCGGGAGCCCCACCGGACTATGGCAACACCGCGCCTCCTCCGTCGGTTGCCCAGCCCGATTGGTATCCATGGTGCTGGTCGGGGTTGCGACTACGCCGCTTTCGAGCGATGTTATCGCCCCGTGCATATATGAGGGGTTGCATCCTGCGGTGGTACAACAGCCTGGTACCGGGCCTTGGCATAGCGGTGTACCCGTCCACTACCCCCCCGGCTAGCGTACCTGGGACTTGGGGAGTACTCCCCACGCCTTCTCAGCAGTACCCCCGTCGGGGTCAGACTGGATCCAGCCGGGCTTAAAGGCCCAGGCTGGCCAGTCATCCAACCGGGCTTACGGCCCAGGCTGCCATCAGTGCCAGGGACTCGGTCCCCGCGGGGAGTCCCTTGGTGTTGCCGCCCAGGTGGATCCACCTGACCCCTCCCCCTCTTCCTTCCGTATCGTCAGTTAGAGAGTCTTTTGCCGTCCTCTCAGGACTCTTACAGGCCGCAGACTTTTTCCGACGTTTCGGAAGACAGCGCCAGTGAGGAGACTCCGGCTCGGAGGCATCTCACCCCGTCGGTGAATGAGCCTCCAGGACCCTTCTCGCAATCGTCGCTACGGACAGGAGAGGTGTACTCTCTCCTCTCTCCCCGCCGTGCACTCCTGGCCGTGCTCCGCAATGGCTGCCGACACGCTCGGCTTGCCTTGCGCGCCGGAGCAGTTGGCGGAGTGGGACGGCCTGAACCTTGGCTCTCGTTACTTCCACCCAAACGCGGTCTGCTCTGGAAGCGTCCGGTGAAGTGCGCAGAAGACCGCGGTTTTTGTGGTGAAGTCCTTTCATCAACCAAATCCCTGGCGGACTTCAGAGAAGGATTTTGACTCCTTCTTGCGGACTCCATCCATGGACCCCGACTTGGCGGCCAAGATACCGTCGGGTAAGGCAAGCCCAACTGGCTACTCTCCTTTTGGGAGGAACAGTTGAGGCAGCTGGACTTGGCCAGTGTCCTACGGTACGCGACTCTTGTCTTTCCGCCATGGTACTCGCCCACGACCTCAGAGTCCCTCGTTGTGCGAGGATGGGCTGCTTCTCTTCTCCCGTAGACTCTGATGCCCTGTCGGTCCCTTGCTTCGCTTGTGACTAGGCATACATAGGGTTTCAATGGCTTTGGCACGTCTCCTGAGCTTCCTCCGGCGCGAAGAAACGCCTGCTACCACTCCGTTCCCTGAAGCTCCGAACTCGCTTCGGAGTTCTCGAAGACCAAGCCGAGACCCGGGAAGTTCTCTTCGGAGGACATTTCGGGACTCCCTGTTTGCCTCTGCTGAACGGGTCGAGTCTGAGAGGTCGCTCAATGAGGCCCAGGCGAAGATCTCCGCCGCGAGATCTTCGGCCAAGAAGAAGCCTAAGCGTTCTCGCTCTTCTTCTTCTGGCGTGCCGCCAAGCGGTGAAGCCGGCACCACCTCAGCCACCCGAGAACCCGCTGCCCCCGCCGCTTCTTCTCAGAAGCCCGGGGCCAGGACGAAGACTCCGTCCCCCTCCCAAAAGCAAGGCCGCCTGGGAAGGGGGAAGGGGGAAAGGGTCGAATTCCTGAGGTGCAACTCGCCGCGAGTCTCTCTCTCGGGAGGGAGTCCCTCCACATCTCCGTGGGCGGCCGCTTATCTCTGTATTGTGCGGGAATTGCCAGCCATCTCTCTCCCGCCCCTTGGGTACTGAGCGTGGTGAACGGGGGTACCAAATCGAATTTACGCGGTACCCCCTCCGACTTCCCGGCCGGACCTACCCCCCGCTTCCGGGCCTCCGAAGGACCAAGTTCTTTTTTTACCTCGCGGAGGTCTGCGGCGCTACCTGGCGAAGGCGCTGTCTCCCCTTTCGACGGCCCCCCTTCAACACAGGGTTTTCTGGTCGCCCTTCTTCTTGACCCCTAAGAATACAGGAGACTGGCGTCCCATCCGAACCTGAAGCCGCTGAATCGGTTCATCAGGCCGAAGAAGTTTAGGATGGAAACCCTCGCGTCTGTCCTGCGCTGTCCCTTGAAGGTGAGCTGGGCGTCTTCTCTGGACCTGAAAGACGCCTACCTGCACTCCCAGTTCCCAAATCCGACCGTCGCTGGCTCAGGTTGTCAAATCCAGCCAGTCGTAACAGTGGACGTGTCTCCCCTTCGGGCCTTTTCCACCTCTCCCAGGGTTTTCACTTTTGTGACCCGTGACGGGGCGCCTTCCTCAGGCGGCAAGTGTTCAACCTCTCTTACTTGGACGACTGGCTGATCTACGACCCGTCGCCTTCGGCGACTGCCGGATGTTCCGCCAAACAATCCATGGTCGTGCAGAGGCTGGGCTTTATCGTCAAATTTGGAAGTCCAGCTTGACCCCCTCCCAGGACCTGAGGTAGCTGGGTTCAAACTGCTGCCAGTTGCTTCGCGGCATTGCAGAACCGTCTGCCGAGCGGGTTGATGTTGTCCATTGGACCGCGACCTTCCATGGCCAAACTCAATCAGGCCCACGCTCGAGACTGGCTACGCCTTCTCGGCCTACTGGCCATTCCGTCGTCGATCTTGGCCCGTACTGTCGCCTACAAATGAGAATGCTTCAACTGCACCTCGGGCGGCATAACAGGCCGATCCGGCACCCAGCCTCCCGTCTGATCCCCATCAATTCCGGTATCCGGGAACACCTGACACGGTGGTCATCTCGCCCCAACCTGAACTCGGGGAATTCTTTCCCCGCGCGTCCGTCGAAAGTAATCACAACGGACGCGTCGAAGTTGGGTTGGGGGGGAGTTACAACCCTAGACCTGCGTGTCTGGGGACGTGGTCCCATACCGAGCCACATGCCCATGTCAATTGGTCTCGACTTGTGGGCAGTCGAGAACTCTCGCTCAATTTCGAGACATGGTGACCAACACCAGTTCCTGCTCCAGACGGAACAACTCCATGGTGGTGGCCTAGCTCAACAAACATGGTGGGACCTCGGTCCCGGAACCGCTGTGGTCCTCGCTTCCATGTGCGTGATAGTCCTGGTGTCATGCAGGGCCATCACTTGTCCGCGGTCCATTCCGGGCGCCGTCAACTTTCTTGCCGACGATCAGTCTCGTGGCAGGATGACTGCCTCGGAATGGATACTGTACCGAGATGTCGTGCGGGCGATCTTCGAGAGATTCGAAACTCTTTCCGCAGATCGATCTGTTTTTTGCTTCTCAGCTGAGTCACCCGCTCCCTCTGTATTGCTCCAGTACTCACGACCCGGAAGCATTCGCTGTCGACGCTCTGTCGATAGAACTGGTCGTGGTCATCGTCCTAACCTATGCCACCGATTCCTTTTCTCCACCGTGTAGTGTTGAAATCTGGGGCGGAGGAATGGTCGGGTCATCCTCATTGCTCCCTTTGGCCGAAACATAAACCTTTGGTTCCGGCCAATGGTATATCGTCTCGTGGCTGTGCCGCGACGACTACCAACCGTCCGGATCTAAATATATCACTCCGACGGGGGGAGCGCAGCGCCAGTCTAATCGATAGAACATCTAGCGTTGACTGCGTTGCCATTATCAGGCAACGTGCCCGAGATAAAGCGGCTTTTCGCAGAGGGCTGCCTCGCTCTCTCCGCCGGAAGAAGTGATCCACGATGGACGCTTACATTAGCGTCTTGACCCTACTTCCGCTGGTATGAGTGAAGAGAAGTCTCTCCGACTCGAGCCACTTGTACAGCCGAGATTGCGGACTTCCTCACCGAACCTTCGATAGCGGCCTTGAGACAAGTACCGTCAGAAATTATAAGGCCGCCATCCTTGCCTATCCCCAATGGTTTGCGGACGGGTCTACCATCAACGATGATGGTTCAAATCCGTCTCCTCCTGGAGGGGATGTACAACACACGACCACCCCTACCAGAAGGTGTGGTCCCTCTTGGGACCTTATCCGGCTTGGACTACTTTAACTAAGCCTCCGTTTGAACCGATGAGTGGCGGCTTTAGCATGTCACTCTCAAGACAGCCTTCTTGGTCGCACTTGCCTCTGGGAGACGATGCTCTGAGATTAAAAACTCTCATTCTCACATCAGAGTTCTCCCGGGACAGGGTTAAGTTTTTTCTCAGGCCAGACTTTCTGGCCAAACGAGACATCCTTCCTTTAGACACTCGAGACATCATCCTACCCCGGATTCGCCAACAGTTTGGGCGGTGCGGGAGGATCGCCTGTGGTGTCCTGTTCGGGTCCTGGAGTACTATAAGCGCCAAACCGCTCCTCCCGAGGGCGCGAACACGGGGTTGTTTCTTCACTCATGCTACCCCCTCCAGGTCCCGCGTCAAAGACGACGCTAAGCCAGATTGGAATTTCCGCGGTTATCTCTGATTCTGGTGCGGTGGCGGGTCCCTCACGGGCCAGGGCTCCATTCTGTTCGTACTATCACTTCCTCATGGGCCTACCACCGCAGAATCTCAATTGCAGAAATTTGCCAAGCAGTGGTCCGTGGAAGGCTCCCACAACGTTTTCGTCGGTGTACTACAGAAATGTAGAACTCCACAAACAGCGTTGCGAGGGCTTTTCTTTCCTTGCCCGAACAACACTAAATCTACCAACACTTCCAAATACCTAAGTTGCCGACCATGACCCTCGCCCCGGAGTAAATTCTCCTGTTAGGTGAGCATCTATGTGTTTTTCAACTTTTATGATGTGCATATGTGTCTTCATGTTTTGGTGTCTCCGTCCCATCCTTGGCTGGCATCCTTTGAAGGCCGCGCTCGGAACTATTATGTTCCACCGCCGACTAGTAGGAGCTAGTCCTGGTGTTGATTAAAAATTTTCATCAACGTAGGTTACTGCATATGTTTCAGTCCACATTGGTGTAAAGGAAAGCAGCTCAGTGTTAGGATTTTAGTCAAAAAAAAAGTTATTTTTTATAAATCATTTAACTGAGGCCCGAGTTCCTTTCCAATGTGACTTCCCACTCCGTCCCCCTGCCCAAAATAATAGTTTTTTGGGTGCTTCCGTAGTGGGCGTGGCCAAAACGGAGCTAAGGGAGGGTAATGGCCGACAGGGTGTGACCTGGGGTCACTGGTAGGGACGGTCATTTCTTTTTTATGGTGTTATTTGTATTTTGGGGCATTTCACTTCTCAAGAAGAAAATGCTATGTTTCAGTCACCTGGAAAGGAAATCAGGCCTCAGTTTAAATGATTTATAAAACTAATGATTGTTTTTTGACTATTTTCTTCTCTGAAATTTTTCATTTCACTTTTCACTGAAAAATCGATTGTAGACCACCTACCGAGAACGTTGGGAATATATTGGACAAACAGGTGCAAAGAAAAACCGCAACCTTGTTTTTGAACTTTCTTGCTATCTTTAAATCCTATTCATCCCTATAGGAAACCCTGCTTTGACTTTCTGTCTGCCTACTAATCGTCATCTTATTACATCAAGACCGACGGCGTATTCGGCTTGTTCACTTCAGTGGATCTAATACATTGGTTAGCATTCGGAATATGTAAAAAACCTATGGTTCGATAAGCCTTCTTTTTCCTGAGGAAATCTCATGTCTCTTATATCCTTTCCCCATGGATTAAAATCCACTATTTGACAAGTTAATGGAATTCATTCATCACGAAAGTTTGTTTGTTGTAATCGTTTGTTCTATTCAAATGAGTGAGTTCAAATGTTACCTGAAAAAGCCTTTACTTGACATGTTTGCATGTTTACTTATGCAATGTGTTTACATGTTTACTTATGCATATGTTTACATGGTTTAATGCACATGTTTTACATTTTTACTTAATGCCCGTGTTTATGTTTACTTATGCAGGCTTTTAACAATGTTTTACTTTAGCATGTGTTTACATGTTTACTTATCATGTGTATTAACATGTTTACTTATGTATGTGTTTTTAACATGTTTACTTATGCATGTGGTTTAAACATGTTTTACTTATACCCATGTGGTTTTACATTTTACCTTATGCCCATGTTTTACTTATGCGCGTGTTAACATGTTTAATTCCTGCGGCATGTTTGTATATTACTTATTGCATGTTTTTTATGTATACAGTCTGTGTACATTTAGTGCAGCTAAAAATAGTAAACCCCAAAAATGTATAAAATTATTGTAACAGTGTACCAAACATGAGGTGGCTGAAGCTTAATTACATTATTTTTATATTTCTCTGTCAAGAATTGAACCCATGTCAGTCAGGTTCAAGTCTCTGTCAGAATGGTGGTATATGTAACAACATCCCTGGTACCTGCAGTGGGTTTGAATGCATCTGCCCATCGTGCTTCACAGGAGAATTCTGCGAGCAGTGTAAGTACAAACTTACTTAGTTCTTACAGGGTAAATGTAATGTCAGGGCTTGCCTAATTTATGTGACCAATAATTATTGCCTTGACACATTATCAGGGATATAAGGCCAAGAAAAAAAAGTTTGTCTCAGAAGACCATGCGCATTTTGTTTAAAATTGGTCTTTTAGCGCATTATTTGGTTTTTTTTAGGTTTTTGCTCACTTGAAATTTTTTTTTAATTTTCAGTAAAAAATGAAAAAAAAAAGTGGGTAAAAAATGCATTAATTTTTTTAATCCCATATTTCACATTAGCATTTTTCTAAAAAAAAAATTGCATTTGCATTTTCAAATTTCTTCTGAGACAAACTTTTTTTCCCCTAATGTATGTGATTTTTATCAATTACTAATAAACAGCTTAAAATGGTGTACCCATCAAAAAGAATCAGTTAATCAGTTATCGGTTACAAATGTTCAGTTATTGATGAACATTGATATCTATTTTCATTTATTGATCCAATTTGATTTTGAATGACCAAATTATTCCTGTAATTTATTTTTCAGTTATTGATGAATTTTGATGTTTATTTTCAGTTATTGATCCATGTGCCAATTATCCATGCCTGAATGGAGGTACTGCCCCACACCTTCCAGCAGTCATGTTCTCAATTTACCTGCCAGTGTCAGGGCTGCTATACGGGAAACAACTGTGAAATTTGTAAGTTTCTCTACAACTTTTTTACCTTAGTTTGGATGATGTTTTGTAGGCCATGTTAAATTAACTTAGTTATATAAGAATTATGAGAATCATTCGGGCTACTTTGATTGTGCTCTAGGCTCAGTCATGTGTGACTTAAAATTATGTAACATAGGTTAATGAAAAGCACTATCTTGGATCCAATATAGCATAAATGCAATAGTGTGGGTCTTGTTCGCCTCCACTTTGGCCTGACTATTAGTTTTTAGTATCTGAAATTATTAAATATGGTTTAGAAGTAATTAATCAGGACAGCAGAAGAAAATCTGTCATCGATTCTTTTGCTTAGCTGAAAAGCAAGGAAAGGGAAAAAACAATTTGATTTGAAGGATGCTGGCACACTCGTGCAAGCATTAAATATAAAAAAATACTTAAGAAAAATGAATCACCTTAATAGTTTGCATTTCATTTCAGTACAAAATCCATGTGCCAACAACCCATGTTCAAATGGAGGCGTGTGTTTGCAAAGACAGGGATCATGTACTGAATACTCCTGTAGCTGTACTGGCTGTTACCAAGGAAGCACCTGTCAATCATGTGAGTAAACCAATCAGAGGCTCTCAATATTTATACAAGGATGTAGGGTTGAGACACTAAAAGTTCTGAAAACAATTGTAAACATGTCTGTTTTCTTATCGATTTGTAAACCAGATGGTAAGTTTTATAGTGTTTTTTAAAATTGATACTAAATCTCAATACATTTTGAAATACAAACAATCTTAAACACGGCTTTATAAACTTTTTAAATTTCAGTCCGTAACCCTTGCGATCCTAACCCATGTTTCTATGGAGGTACATGTACCCCGCAGGGATGTAATGATTACACATGTTCTTGTCCAAGCTGCCGGATCGGTGACAACTGTGAAACTCGTAAGTTCGTTATGAAAATAACTTGTTGCCATGCACATACCTTTTCTTCATTGCCAAATCAACAGTAATGTTTTGCTTTGAAAATCAGTGTTTCAGCATAATTTATTATATGTGTAAATTCTACAATCCATTTTAAATGTGCCTGGTCATTTAAAAAGCTTGAACATAGCAGTTATAGAATTAAGTCAATGTTGTTTGGAATGAGATGGCGTAGGAAAAAATTAAGAAATTATTGTTGTAGATTTACCATGCATTTCAAATCAAGCAACTGAAACAAAAAAATGGAAAACTGTTAAAATAACTACACTGTTAAAGACATACTGAAAAATTTAGAAACATTTTTCTGTTTGTTAATTAAGAATAATTCAACTAAAATTAAGCAAGTCACCTAAACTGCTCAAATCATTACACTGAACTGATTTCCTTTACACCAATGTTGACTGAAACATATGCATTTCCCTTCTGAGAAGTGGAATGCCCCAAAATACCTATTTTAGCACCCCTAAAAGAGAAAATGGTCTCAACCAGTGACCCCAGGTCACACCCTGTTAGCCATTACTCTTCCTCAATTCCGTTTTGGCTGCCTTACCAAACGGACGCGTGTTACCGCAGCTCTGTCATTAGCAGCCAAAATTAACTGAGATTTTTGATACTGGATTAGTTGTCGTCTCATACGGAATACTCCTACTACTATACCATAACTATCTGGATATATTACTGGATTATATACTGGATTTATAACGCTCTATTTGGACGGAATAAACAGCGATTTTTACGCCCGTTGGAGAGCTTTTATTGTGTATCCTTTTTTTGCCGCCAATGCGGTCATGTGATCTGTGTAGCGGGAAAAGAAGGTAACAAAAAAAAAAAAAAAAAAAAAGTCCGTAACCCTTGCGATCCTAACCCATGTTTCTATGGAGGTACATGTACCCCGCAGGGATGTAATGATTACACATGTTCTTGTCCAAGCTGCCGGATCGGTGACAACTGTGAAACTCGTAAGTTCGTTATGAAAATAACTTGTTGCCATGCACATACCTTTTCTTCATTGCCAAATCAACAGTAATGTTTTGCTTTGAAAATCAGTGTTTCAGCATAATTTATTATATGTGTAAATTCTACAATCCATTTTAAATGTGCCTGGTCATTTAAAAAGCTTGAACATAGCAGTTATAGAATTAAGTCAATGTTGTTTGGAATGAGATGGCGTAGGAAAAAATTAAGAATTATTGTTGTAGATTTACCATGCATTTCAAATCAAGCAACTGAAACAAAAAAATGGAAAACTGTTAAAATAACTACACTGTTAAAGACATACTGAAAAATTTAGAAACATTTTTCTGTTTGTTAATTAAGAATAATTCAACTAAAATTAAGCAAGTCACCTAAACTGCTCAATTCCTAAGTTTCAGATGAATCCGTTGGTTATTTCCATTTTGATGTAGTAAACCTTAGTGTACATGATAACAGTGCCATATGAAACTGTGTGTAATTAGATTTCTGGATCCGGAATTTTTTTACAAAGTTGTGATTTTCTATAAAAATGATATCAAATTAAGCTTATCTGTTTCACACAGTGATCGGTATGTGGACAAGCATTGTATATGTGCACAAACATGATTTTTAAAAAATCAGGACAGCATACTTAAGAAATCTCTGAGTCTGCCTTTAAAGGCAATTAATAGGGCTTCATTACAGTGTCACTTTGCAAAAGTTTATCTCATTAATAGTATTTTATTGCATGTGTCACTTTTCATACTTAACACAACTTGCATTATTTACTTGTACATCCTCAGAGGTGGATCTCTGTAACTCAGACCTCAACTTTTGCCAGAATGGAGCTCTCTGTTTCCCCAATGCAAACTGTGATGACGTCACTTGTGTGTGTACGGATGATTGCTTTGTTGGAAGATACTGTCAACAGGGTAAGTAGCAAAATCTTGTTCTGCAATATGATGTCCAATCTTCTTTACCGTCTATCCCTTTACCCCTCCGCTTTCTTTCCTCCTGGGAGATAGGCTAGAAACAGAACAATGTTAAGGTTATTAGCAACATTAATATTCAACTAGACTGTGGGATTTATATTTGTTATTCATTTGAATCTTATAAGCATTAGATTTCACATTGACAGTTAAAAGTTGGTGGTATTAATAAAGCCTTTGATATGATTGCAGAGGTGGATCTATGCAACCCTGTGAACCCATGTCAAAATGGTGGTCTATGCCAGAGTGACTGTCCCAACTATAGTTGTTCTTGCCCTGCATGCTGGACAGGAGAAGACTGCACAATAGGTAAGTAAAAATTTGAAAATGATGTCTCTTTTGTTTTTTGATGATTGGCTCTGCAGGTGAATTTTCTTAATATTTGATTTGTCAAAGAATATCAGGGTGATGTTTTACCAAACTTGTGAAGAAGCATTTAGTTAGAGTTGTTATTACTTATTTCATACCTTTGCAGCTGTTGATCGCTGTGACAGTAACCCTTGTCAAAATGGTGGTCAGTGTAACAATTACTGCACACACTACATTTGTCAGTGCCCGCCATGTTGGAGTGGACCAAACTGTGAAATCCGTAAGTTGCCATAACAATCTGTTTTTTTTTTAATTTTCTGAAGTGATATTTTGTATCTAAATCAAATATTACAAATGGTGAATTGTGTATTACATGCAAAAATTTCCCATCCCTTTAATTCTAGATTGGTAAAATTAATCTCCCATTCTCAAGGCCAATACGATAATTGGAATTCAATACATTGGCAATCTCCAAAGATTAGAGTAAAGATGAAGGCCAAGATTAGATCAGTTATGTTACAGCTAATCACAAGAATTGGAAAGAAACTAGATCAAATTTTTAGACTAACACAAAATTTAGTCAAACCATAGAACTGATAATGGATCACACCATTCCACTAAAATGGTCTGAAGCTCAAGAAACCCATTCCTAAATTTCAGCATATGTTATGTTATCCAAATTAAAACTGTGTATGCTCTTGTAATGAGCTCGTCATTATTAATTGCTTTTGTTGCTTGATGTTAGGTTCCAGTGCCTGTGACAACCAGCCCTGTTTAGCAGGAGGTACATGTGTAGACTCAGCCGACTGTTCTACCTACACGTGTCAGTGTCTTGACTGTTATATTGGATCTAACTGTGAAGTCTGTAAGTAAACTTGATGTAAAATTGTGGTATTTTAGAAACAAGTTAAGTATGTGAAAATTGCAATTATTAAATGGTAGTGGTGAACTTGAAGTAAATATGGTTTGTAGATCCCAAAATCCTGATTGTTTTAGTCACAAAATCAGTTTAGAGTAACAAAAACAAATACTGTATTCCAGTAAGGGGTAACTGTATGCAAAATTCTATTCAGCTATTTAAGAGAGCTAAAATGAGCCTTTTTTCTGTTTTTGAAAATCATTTGATATTGAATTTGAGTTTTATTTGATTTTCCCTTATCAGATGATGACCCTTGCATTCCTAACCCATGCGAGAACAATGGCCAATGTGCCAAGAGAGGTGATGGTACATGCTCAGATATACAATGCATATGCCCTGGATGTTACAGTGGTGACTTGTGTGAGATAAGTAAGTGAGCTCTATTTGTCAACAGTGTCAAGCTACTGAAACCCTGCACCATTTTTAACATGGAAGAAAACCTGCCAGGATTTTGAATGATTTCATATTTTCATTTCTGATTAAAAAGAGAAATGAGAAATAAAATTGCCAGTTCTATGTAATTATATAATATGAAAATATTGGTCAGAAATTTTCACACAAAGGAGTCTATAATGAGTGTACTTATAACTAGCATCTAATTCTTATAAATGTTGTTTATGGCATGACCTTTTGTTTACTCTTTAGGACTGAGCCCATGTGCTTCAAACCCATGTAATGGTGGTGTATGCACAGAGATTTCATGCTTTGAGTATACTTGTGAATGCGATGATTGCTACAGTGGTCCTAATTGTGAAAGATGTAAGTATGTAAATGTTTAAAAAATTATTTTCATAAATGAATACAGAAATATGTTTTTAAAATGCATATACTAGTCATTTATATGAAATTATTTAAAATATTTTTGTTAGAGATGTCTTAGTTAAACATTATTTTTGTTTGGTTATTATTGTTATTTTAGTTATTGATGCATGCCAGTTCTCACCATGTCAAAATGGAGGGCAGTGTATCAAAGGAAGCACAGACTGCAACGCCTTCTCTTGCCAATGTCCAACCTGTTTCTATGGCGATTTCTGTCAAAACAGTAAGTATTCTGAATTTTGAATAACATATATTATGTGGAGATAACAAGTAGCCTCAGAAAGTCTAATGAGTTTTTGGTGTTTTCAACAAACATCGGAAAGCTTTGATGTCACGAGTGCAAGCTGTTACCGCACACCTTCTGATGATCCTTGCAGGATGTGCTTCTTGCAATCTTTCTTTACTTAATGGCCAAGGTATACAAGCTTCCCAACCACAATATTCTTTCAGGCATCAATCCAGAACCTACCTTATCCAGTACCCACTTACCTGTTCCAGGCACGTAGCCAGCCCGTTTTTTCCAAGGGGGCAATTTCCCGGTAGATGCAACAAATATCCTGATCACAAGCAAAAATTTCCCGGTCGTAGGGCAAAAGAATCCGAAAAGGGGCTGATTTAACATGAATATCCGTGTTTTATTTCCTTTTTTCCCCTTAAGATATTTTTCAGAGGGGGCACTCTGCCCCCCTTTGCCCCCACCTGGCTATGCCACTGACCTGTTCACTTATTTAACCATGATAATTGTAACACTCTTCTCCAGCACAACATTTGGAAAGCGTCCACCATCATCTTACCATTCTTTGTCATTCCCCCGGATTCTTCCTTATTATACAGTATTATTAAAAACCAAAATGGATTTAACACAAGAACCTTGTATTATTCTCTTTACAGAGGTAGACCCATGTGCTAACAACCCTTGTGTGAACAATGGAGTGTGCTCTCCCATTATTGACCCTAACAACTGCAATGCCTTCCAGTGCCAATGTCCAGGCTGCTACACAGGTCAACTGTGTGATCAACGTAAGTAAATAAACAGTGATGGTAGGGTTAGGAATTTCATCGTGATGTCAATTAAAGAAGAGTTTATTAACAATAGTGTTGTAATGTTTGAATTGGAATTTTGATACTTGTTCATGTGTGAAGGCCTATAGTAAAGCTTCTGGAAGGATGATATTATCCTGAAAATAGTTTAGGAAGTCATTTTCTTCTTGACAAGAACTTAGCCCTTACTTCCTTTACATTTTGCATGCTTTGTTATTCAGAACAATATAAGCTAGTCTTGCCCTTCTATTTCAGAAAAGACAAATGATGGCCTGTCAGCTTTATTTGTTATATTTGATTTGTTTCTGTTGATTTGACCTTTAATCCATTTGGTTTGACCTTTGACAGCAACTGACCCATGTGCAGGGAATTCTGCATGTCTGAATGGCGGTACCTGTGCCCCGATACCAGGCAGCAGTAACTGCCAGGCATTCCAGTGTCTCTGTCCAGGCTGTACGACAGGGACGTTCTGTGAAATGGGTATGTAGTCAACTTTTAAAGAAGTATTATAAGCTGAAATATAGTTGATTACAAAGGTACATGTAGTTAACTTTTTAAAGAAGTATTATAAGCTGAAATATAGCTGATTACAAAAGTAAATTTGAAACAGGGTTCAAAATAAGGGTTCTGAAGGGCACATCAATTTAGAAGGCAATTACATGTTAAAGAATAACAAACCAATAGGATAACTTCTAGGGCATCAAGGCAACTGGTAGGGGCACCGACGGCATTTGCCTGTGGTGCCTTTGGTTATTTTGCACCCTGAATGGAAATATTAAACATACTGTAAGAGACTGCAGCGGGAGCTGGCACTTAATTAGACACTATCAGTTATTAGCTAAATCCAAATATTGAAGAATTCAGAAACTGTTGTTTGCATTCTGGTAACAAGTGTAGTAACAATAGTACTTTTTAAAAGAGATAAAATTGTGAGATTAGAGAAGATCAGTGATGGTATCAACAGAAATAATGTGTGTTGTAAGGGAGCTCTAACCTGGGCAGCATTTTGGAGGCTTAAAAAGATGTGTTTTAATATCAAGATGTGAAGAATAGAGCATTTGTGTTAGCAGTGACAGAGTCAATGAAATGACGGGTCAATGATGGCATCAACAGAATATGACGTGTCTATTAGAAGAGCTCTAGTCTGTCGGCATTCTGGAGGTTTGAAAGAGAGGATGACTTACTCTGTTGTATCCACTGTACATTGCTAGACTCTAATCCTGTAATGAAGACCTCACAGCAGGAAGATGGGTGGAGCAATAAAAGACCCAAGTAGAGACAAACAAGTGATTGGCTGCCATGTAGCTTACTGGTAGTAATGGTAGTAGAAGTAATAAAGTGCTGGACTTGTTTTTGTATGTCAAAGTAACATACTAATGATTTCATTTGTTTTCCTTTCAGTGCAAGATCCCTGCAATCCCAACCCTTGTGGCTATGGTGGTCAGTGTACTGCCACATCATGTACTGGCTATTCCTGTCAGTGTGTGGGATGCTATACTGGAATCAATTGTCTCACACGTAAGTGTTAATTAACCACTTGGTTGTATGGTTTGTTGAAACTATCTTTAGTTAAAACCAAAAGTCCTGATTTTGATTGTGAGAGATATAAAAGGTGCATTGAATAATGAATAGACCATTAATTTAAGGGAAATATCTTAACATACCAAATTCCTGGTCCAATTTTGATGACTCTGGCACCAAAAGACCCTCATTAGGTAACACTGCATCTGTTGTGAGGTACAGATCTGTTGGTCAAATGTCAAAGGTCATATCTGCATAAGTTGCTCTGCTGCCCAGATCCCTGGTCCAATTATGATGGCCCTTACACCAAAGGACCTTAGTAGATAATACTACATCTGGTGTGAGAAACAGATCTGCAGGTCAAAGGTCAGAGGTCATATCGGTGAAAATGCATTTCCATGTTTTCCACCCTTAGCACCCTTGAATGCTATGTAAAATCTCTCTTAAACTCCCCAGAGCTTTTCACACAAGTTCACGTCCTGCTTACTCTTGTAAATATTGGCTGTTTAACTTCATACTCGATCAAAAGAATACTGTCACATAAGGGTTATCTGAGGTGCATACAATACGACCTCCAAAGCCGTGTGTAATCTTTAACCCTGTTAGGTGAATGTTCCTGCATCTATACTGCGTTTCTCTACTTCGTGCAGTGACATCAGTGCGAGATTTGGTGGTCGCACAGTAAACCGTGCACGCTGTCTTAAAGAGATGGCGTTTTTTACACGCGCACACAGAGACGGCATATCTTGATGCGTGCTTAAAAGCTGCATGGGGTTATGACTTCACTGCACGGAGGTAGAGAAGTGGACTATAGTAAGTTTTTACTTGCAGTATTTTTTATTCAAATGTCAACCAACCAAACAAACAAATGTTTTCTATTTGTAATTTTAGAAATCAACCTGTGTGAGACTCAGAACCCTTGCCAGAATGGAGCACAGTGTATCCAGGTTGGTGGCTGTGAAACAAGCAATGTGGTGTGTATCTGTGATAGCTGCCATCAGGGTGTGTTCTGTGAAAATTGTAAGTATTGAATGAGAAGAGGTTAATGACTGGGTAGTGCTTGTTTTAAGTGCATTGACAAAAATCAATACACGCATGTTCAGCTTGATGGTGAATGATGACACAAGCCTTGTAGGGGCAAGTGTCTGTATGTCAGTGTCACACTAGCACTTGTATGTTTGATAAAATGAAACAAAGAGAAACAATATCCATCCATTCATTTATCAAAATAGCTTGGATGTTTTAATTTTTCCAATAATCAAAAATTTTATTATTTATTAAAAATAAAAAATTAAACATATGCAACAGGGGTATGAATTACTAGTAAAGGGCATTTCATGATCTGTAGCCATGTCCTCCTGACTTAACTAAAAAAGTTGATGTTTCTATGTCATCTGAACTGTTGGGCAAAATGTTGTACTAGGGCCTAATCTTACGTGCAGATTTAATCTATTGTTGAAGAAATTCCATTTATTTTCTTAAGCAGTCAGATTATATTGCAGTGACCTATGGGGTACCGTGATACAAGTATTTTGCCCATAAAATCAAATCGCACCATCAGGATTTTGGAAGTAGCCTTTTCTTGAGGATATATATAATAAACCAATAAACAAAATAAAGTTGGTGGGACTGGAGATGTGCAACATTTCATAGTTAAGAGGACATGTGTATTAATGTAATATATTCTTATTCAGTACTTTTAAACAAGTTAATGGCAGATTCTGTTTATGTTTTGAAAAAGCTATTGATTATTGTGCTGCTGCCGGTGATGAGCCCTGTCAAAATGGTGGAGTGTGTGTGAACGAATGCCCATCTTACAGCTGTGCCTGTGGAGACTGTTGGACTGGAGAGAGTTGTGAAATTGGTAAGATGTTTAAGACAGATGAAATGCTTTGTAAAATGCATACATGTTTGTTTGTGCCGAGTACACAATGTAACATTAATTTTTCATATGACTCTTTGAATAAATTTGTCTTCATCTCAGTAACCACATGATTAATTATATAATTATGCCAGTGTTTTCCTCAAGATACATTCTTTGGTCCATCATTATCTTTCCATTTTATATCAACAGCTGTAGATGCCTGTGCATCATCGCCATGCCAGAATGGAGGAAGTTGTACCAATCAGTGTACATTTTACACCTGTGAATGTCCAGCTTGTTACACAGGACCCACCTGTGAAATATGTGAGTAAAACTTTTTTAATCTCCAATTACTAGCAGAAACACATGTAATAAATATTTTTTGTATGTAATATGATTTGAAAGATCAAGTTATATTAAATTTTTTAACAAATAGTATCCCTTCTTTGGGTTGTTAACTATAATATGCATTCCACCAGGATCATTTTTAGGTCCTACTTATTTACGTGTATGAATTTTTCTATGCAGTTGTTGGTGCCTGTTCAAGCAACCCTTGCCAGAATGGAGCAGCATGTACTAGCGTACCTGGGTCATGCACCGAGTTCACTTGTGCTTGCCCTGAGTGCTGGACTGGCCATACCTGTGATCTAAGTAAGTGACATTATTGGAGAACATTAACTCCCTGAGGGCTACCACTTATGTTACAGTGTCTCAGATTGGCTCTTTACATGGTGTAACATGGTATACCTCTCTGATTAACCAATCAAAACAGACCTATTATCCATGTGTATCTCTAAGCTTTTCTTACCATGTTTCTTATTGGCTGATTGAATCGTATAATTCTGTGAATAACCAAATAATGTAAAAGTGGAAATATTCGTTCTACATTAATTTTCACGCTTTTCGCACACTTTGAGCAAGCGTGAAATTAAGAACAAGCGAAAACGTTTATTTTGCGTGTAAGTCTATGCATGATAGCTTAAAAAAGCGAATTTAAAAACAAGTGAAAATGCTAAAAATTGCAGAATCGCGAAAAATTACACGCGCAAAAATTACCACTTTTACAGTAATCAAATTGGCCAGTAGTGTTCAGAGGTTGAGCTTTAGAAGAATTTTTCATCTCTCTCACAAAAGTACATATAGAGAATCAATTACAAAATTCTACTGAAATTATGCTAAATTTTACATTCCATATACTGCTATTTTTTGTTCATCACCAAATACGCAAGATTCTTCTCACTGAGAATTGATAAATAATAGTGTAGGCACAACTGCAAGCAACACTACTGCAGCAGACGCAGTGCGTGATGTACGCACAGCACACGCTTGTGCAAAGAGGCGCATGTGTAAAAAGGAATTGCCTTCGCGTGTGGATATACAAAAGCCGAATAATTTTTGCTTATTAGGTAACGAACAAAGTATAGGTTAGAAACCCATTTCCTGAAAATGAAAATTGGAACCTTCAGATCAGTAGATTCACCTGAGTTTATATTTTTTTTTTAAATTCTGTACAGCATTCAACCCTTGTGAGCCAAATCCTTGTGAGGGCGGAGGAGCATGCTTCCAATCATCCATCAGCTGTACTGGTCACACATGTCTTTGTTCAGGGTGTAGAGGTGGCGACAACTGTGAGATTGGTAAGTAATGATGAATGTTAGGACATATCCTTGTGAGCCAATGAGTCTCATCTCTATGGCAAAGTGCAGTAACTCTCATTCACTTAATTTGTTTACTTGGATATACACTTCCTTGGTTTTGAGAGTAATTTATAAGGCACATATGGTCAGATAAAGGGCCATGGCCCAATTGCGAATAACCTCATCCCCAAGACCCCTGATTTCACCAGAAGTGGTCAAAATTTTGATGTTGGAAGAAAGCAGCTATTTTTCTCATTTACCCTGTGAAATTTTAGAGCTGAAAGTTGTTTAGTTTGGATGTTATGACCAAAAACGTGTTCCATTTTGGTCGACCATTATTAGTCTTCAGAGTATTCTATGCGGGCTTAAAAAGTCATGTTTTAATACTTATAACAAATCGGATTGAAATATTGGATGTAAAACTTCACAGATGGGGTGTGGGGTCAAGGTCATTTAATCAAGAGGAAAATTTTATGCAATGAAATTGGGCCATGCCCCTTTAAAGGTAGACTCAGAGATTTTGAAATATAATTTTCTTGTATATTAATGAAAAATAGTAAACTCAACTTAAAGGTCATCACCTTAACTGCCCAATCCCAAAGTTTGAGATGAATTGAATTTTTTGTTTTAATATAGTAAACATATAAGTACCATAGGATACTGTGTAAAAAAAAATCTTGATCCGGAATTTTATTACAAATTGTTGGTTGTGTAGCATGAGTCGCTGTTTTTCTACCTCCAATTTCATACCTTTGTGTGAATATCTGAATGACTTGAAACAACAGATGAAACTGGGTGAAAGAATTACACTACAAAAATGTAGATCCAAATGATAAATGGTATTGAATTCTCATGTATCACAATATTATTCCTGACATAGAATGTATTTTTTTCGTCATACACACTAAAAATTTATGATTGATTACCTCTTGCTTTTTTCAATTTCAGATCTGAATCCCTGTTCTTCTAATCCATGTATCAATGGTGGTTTCTGCTTCTCTGACAGTCAATGTAGCACACATTTCTGTGAATGTACCGGCTGCTATACTGGCAATAGCTGTGAAATAGGCAAGTATTCAGGTTAAATTTGCAGAGCATTTAGATACATAGAAAACTATTCGATGTTGAAATTTTTGAATGATTGTGTTAGATTTTGTTGAACTTAAACTTACTAGGTAAACTAGCTAGACTTTCTAGCTGTAGATGATGTTTATGGCTTGAAATAAATGATTTTGGTCATTAAAAGTGGATATCCTCAATCTTAATTAGCTTGGCTGTTTAGTAAAATGGTTAACTTTTCATTGACCTCTCTGTTAATTTTTATGACTTTGATGAATGGATGACGAAATCATGACTTAGTTGAGGCAAAATCGTTCATTTAAGAACAAATCATCAAAGTTGTTTTTTTTGTCACATTTTTCCAGAAATCAAGGACTGTTGCTTTAAGTTTGTAACATATAACCAAGTGTCACCTTTACCTTCACCTCTTGGGCCACATAATTGACATCAATGAAGCCTAAGGTGTCCACTGTACTGCATAGTGGGTACATGTTTTAAAGAATTAAAACAACAAGCACTCTTTTCTTCTTCAACAGATCTGAATCCATGTACCACTGGAGTGTGTCACAATGGAGGGCTGTGCTTTTCGTCTCACGACTGTTCTCAATATACATGCCTGTTGTACGATTGTTTTGAGGGAAATACATGCACAGAACGTAAGTTAAAATGATTGCAAACAAAGGTGATTGTAAAGTTACCAAACGGTGTACCAAACTGCAACAATGTTGGCATGGAACAATTTCCTAGTTCACTTTGTTCATTTGATCTTAAAAAGTTGATCTTACATCTCAATCTGCAACAAAATTTAGTCAAATTAAAATGGGGATTTTTTTTTTTTGCCACCCTGTCTTGATTAAAGTTTCACTGCCTGGTATTGCTCTAAAGGCCTCAGCCTGTATTTTCTTTGCTTGTTATTAAGGACAAATTTAGTATTGTGCCACACCACCCTATGTATTTGACAGCCTCACAGAATCAACTGCATGTTGAGGGATTGGTGGCAGAATAACTGAATTCATCTCGTTATTAATTCTGCAGAACTGTTGAAAGATTGTAGTTGAGTGTATTGCTGTCAATATGACCCTTCATTCTGGTTTCAAGTTTGCATTAATTTGTTCTCTTCAGGTGTGGATCCTGTCAACCCAACCCCTGCAGTAACGGACTTTGCAAGCTCTGCTACAGGCGACTTAGAACTTCCAATGCCAGTGCACGACATTTTTCAGACCAACGTGTGCAGACCGTACGTAAACTGGAAATTTTCCTTTCATATTTCTTTGATTCAGAATGGGCCTATGGAAGCCCATGTTGTCATTGTAATAGTGCTGAACTTTTGTTGCACCTGAGTTATGATGACTTTCTTATACGGCGTAATAAATTAGATTGGTTTATACATCAGACTCACAGCGTTGAAAGTCCATTTAAATGACACACCGAATAAGCAAAATGGTGACAGTTTTGACAACTGATTTTAATTTTTGATTTTTAATATTGCCTTTTTTTTTACTCTTAAATATTTTTTTAAAATTTGTCATTTTGGCAAATATGTTTTTTTTTTCCTCAAATCTATTTTAACACAGATATAATAGAGGGTACTAAATAACCTTAATCGCTGGTAAAATAAGAATCATTATACTGAACCGATTTCCTTTACACCAATGTGACGAAACTATGCATTTCCTTCTGAGAAGTGAATGCCCCAAATTACCATAATAACCCCTAAACGAGAAATGGTCTCGACCAGTGACCCGGTCACACCCTGTCGACCTGAGCTCTCCCTCAATCTATTCCGTTTTGGCTGTTATTCCAACGGACGGCGTGTCCCGCATGCTCTTCAATATTACAGCCAAAATTAACTAGATTTTGATACTGGACTAGTTTGTCGTCTCAACGAATACTCCTACTATATACCATCTCATCTGGAATATATAACTGGATTATTACCTTGGATTTAATTAGCGCTCATGATCGGACGGAATAAACGGAGACTTTTCGCCGTCGGAGAGCTCTTATTTTAGTATCCTTTTTTGCCGCCATTGTTCGGTCATGTGATCTGTATGCGTGATACAAGGTAAACAAGGCAGCCATTGACGC